>LNAC01000139.1:50011-83291 GCA_002007465.1 Ailurus styani | reverse complement strand
CTGAGATCATGACCTGAGCTGAAAGCAGAGGCTTTAACCCACTGAGCCACCCAGGCGCCCTCAAAACTTAATTTTAGAAAAGATAAAGTGATGAGGGCGCTTGGGTGGCTCAGTGGGTTAAAGCCTCTGCTTTCACCTCAGGTCATGATCTCAGGGTCCTGGGATCGAGGCCCGCGTCGGGCTCTCTGCTCAGCAGGGAGCCTGCTTCCTCCTCTCTCTCTGTCTGCCTCTCTGCCTACTTGTGATCTGATCTCTCTCTCTCTGTCAAATAAATAAATTAAAAAAAAAATCTTTAAAAAAAAAGATAAAGTGATGAGATGACAGTCTTGGAAAAGAGGAAACAATTTGCTTCTTCTACCCACATTTATTTTAATGAGAGACAGCAGATTTTAGACTGTTGGAATACTTCATTACAAATGGGTTACACAAATGACCTAGGCAATTCATATAAAAATCTACTAGGTACTCTCTTATAGTACTTTGATATAGTACCTTTGTTTTTTTAGTACTGTCTTTTAATAAACTCTCTAATTAGCATTACTAAGACCTCTGAAAACCTGAAGGAGAGGAGAATAAACCAGTTTTCTTACTGCTATATGAAGTGTATGTTTTCCTTCATTAGTTACGAGGATTTAGGCATTTCACTGATAAATTTTAGAACTATTCTGAAACCTAACCTTGACCTTAATGTCAGGTGGTGAACCATGCTGTAATAATGTAAAATGATCTTTTAGTTTTGTAGTAATTAAATGATTCTCATTGCTCTGAAATGATTTGCAATTGATTTTTAGTTCATTTGAATTATAAATGAGTATATATAACAGTTTTGCTCTTTCAGAACCCACCCTTAAAATCAAAAGCTAAAGATGGAGAAGAAAAGAGAGAAGGAAATTCACAAGAATCAGAGGTCAGAAAAATTCACTATATGATTGTTCATGGGGCAATAGTTTAGTTAGCTTCTTTTCATTTGATATGTGGCTGTGATTCTGTATACAAATATCATAACCCTTGGTCACTATTATCACAGTTATTTCACACAATTCTGAAACATCAATTCTCTGAAGAATTAGTCTGTTCTTTACTGGATACCCTCTGAAAGACACATCAAGTGTAGATTGGAAGTGAGGATGGTAAGTGTTTCTGCAGGGAAAGGGAAGGGTAATGGTGGAGGGTACTCTCCGTCCCTACACAGAGTAGGGTTTTTGCAGTATGTCTTCTCTTCCTGTCTGACTTTCAACCAGTGTGGAGGGCTAGCTACTATTTTCTGCTTCACCTCCAGAGTTTTTATCCATCTTAGTTGATGAGACAAGGCACCATCTTTGAGCATAAGCAGATGAGGGGGGAATGGCCTGATCACCAGAGCTTTTATCCATATGATCCGCCCTAAATCCTGAATAATAATTATCAGTAGCCATAGGGATGGTATTGTGGACCTGCTGTGGGAATGTAGTGTGTTTTTATATGTCTTTGGTCAATATGTGTCCAATGAATGTTAATTTCTTCGACCCTATCTTCTGTCAGATCTTATTTCTGATAACAAATAGTTGGGAATCCATAATTTCTTTTAATGTTTCTGGTAACAAATACTTGGGAATCCATAATTTCTTTTAATATTTATGTTTCTTTTTCTCCTTCCTGTTTATGTTTTATCCAGAGATGTGAAAGGGCAGAATCTTTAGCAAGAATAAAATCAAAGGCCTTTTCAGTTGTCGTTCAGGTAAGTTATTTCTTTCGTAAGATAATTTATGAATTGACCTGATGATTTTTTTAATAGTATTTTTATTTTTCGTCAGAGTAATGTACATAGTTTAAAAAGTCTAATAATCCTGTAGAGCTTATATAACCCAACAGTTTCGTGGTTTACCACTTCCACCTCTATATTCCTAATCCATCTGCAACTTTTTCTCTTTTAGTTCTCTCTTCTGGTATTTACCTGGAATTTTGATGCCTTTGCTTTTTATTATCTTCCAGCTTTTAGTATTTCTGATCATGGAAGGTTTTAGGATTTTCTCTCTATCCTTTGAGTTTTGAAATTTCATGATAATGTAAGTTGGTGTGGGTCTTTTTTCCATCATTGTCTTTGGTTGTCATGGCAGGCATCCTTTTGATCTAATAACTTTCAGTTCTGAGGAGTTTTTTTGTTTGTTTCTTTGATAGTATTTGCTGCATTTTTGCTCCTTCTCTTGAATTTTTATTTTTCTTTTCTGTTTTCAGTCTTTCTTTTCAGGGAGATTGCTTAAACTTTGTCTTCTGAACCATTATATTGAATTTTTTATTTTTGCCGACTTTTTATTGCTAAGAGTTTTTTATTTTCTTCTCTGAATCTTTTCTTAAAAAATTTTTTTTTCTGATGCAATATCTTTATCTTTTATGTCCTTGAGGATGTTACAGCGTTTTGAGGTTTATGCCTTTTCCTCCAGAGATCCTGTTTTTGTTTATTTTGATCTCTTTTCATTTTGGTGGCTTTTTTCAAATGTTTAAAGAGCCTCATATCATATTTAAGAGTGATCATGTGGAGATATGACCTTTTAACCTCAGTATTTATCTTTTTGTTGGATCTCATCATTTTTACCTGAGAGCAATCTTCATTCCCTTGTTTGGGAGAAAGAAGGGTAAATAAGCCCAGCCACCAATGTTTTGGCAGCGTACAGAATCAATTAAGAGGCTTACCATTCATTATGCAAGTTTCACTTAACCTCCCTATTTTCAGTAAGAGGCTTTGTCCTCTTCCTCAGCTATACTGTTCCTCAGGCCTGTAGCTTCTCTGGTTTAGCCTCTCCAGAGAGCAAGTGTCTTGTTTTCTATAGGAGGTCAGCTGTATAGTTTTGAGGTTGGGAAATGGGACACTAATGCTTTTTTTTTTAGGCCCATTTCCGATGATTCTAATTCCTGATCCACTTGGAACAGCTTGCTTTATAGTAACTTTCTTTTTTTTTTATTTTTATTTTTTTAAAGATTTTATTTATTTATTTGACAGATTACAAGTAGGCAGAGAGGCTGGCAGAGAGGCAGGCAGAGAGAGAGGGGGAAGCAGGCTCCCCACCGAGCAGAGAGCCTGATGCGGGCCTCGATTCCAGGATCCTGAGAGCATGACCTGAGCCGAAGGCAGAGGCTTTAACCCACTGAGCCACCCAGGCGCCCTATAGTAACTTTCTCAATACAGGCAATTAGATTTCAGACTTCATTCTGTTAAGTGACCTGTCACTCACTGTTCCTACGACTAAATTTTTTTTTAGCAGCTGCATTGTTTTCTATTATTTTTGTTTTGTGAGTTTATTAAAAACATTTCTTACTATCATTTTAGTCGGATTTCAGGAGAGAACACTACTAAATTTATCTGCTTAATCCCATTTTTTTTCTGGATTGTTTTCATAAATCTAGAACTGTCTTGGTTCTGTGGGAAATTACTATCATTTTCTAGTTGTAGAAATGAAAAGGAATAAAAAATTAAATATGATTATAGATTAGTTAAGTGTTACATATTTGTTATACCACAGTAAATTGAGTATAAAATATTGTTGAATGAAAGCACCAAGAACAATAATTAATTCAAATTGTGGGGTTTTTTTAAGATTTTTATTTATTTATTTATTTGACAGAGTAAGAGAGAGATCACAAGTAGGCAGAGAGGCAGGCAGAGGGAGAGGAGGAAGCAGGCTCCCCACTGAGCAGGGAGCGCGATACGGGCCTTGATCCCAGGACCCTGAGATCATGACCTGAGCTGAAGGCAGAGGCTTTAACCCACTGAGCCACCTAGGCACCCTCCAAATTGTTTTAAAACCAGAACTGTTCCACATTATATAGTGCTAATTGATATTTAATGTGTATCCTAAAACATTATGAGAATTAAATTGTAATCCCCATAAAGTGTTACAAGAGTGCATCATAGCATAGCTGCAGGTTTTTTCTTTATTGAGGTACAATTAAAATATACTGCATGTTAATTTTTTAATAGTTGTTAATACCTGAATTTCAGCATTAGCTGAAAACTCTAAGGACTCTGCTTAAGCAAGTAAGGGAACTCATTGACTTGTAATAACTAAAATGTCCTTGCACTGTCCCTCCATTTCTCACCTTATATGTTGCTTTCACTGTCTTCAAGTGTTGTTCCTGACAGCCAGCTTTGCATGTTCCCAGCTGTAGATTCAACAGAAAGGGAGAATTTTCCTTCCTACTAATTATACAAAATTCTAAAATTGAGCTATGGTAGAGATCACATGCTCACCCCTGAACAAATCAGTGGCTGTGGTGATGTGAAACTTTTGACTAGATCAAGGGCATGTACCTGGATCCAGGCATCAAGTGGTTCCACTCAAAACACATGGTGGTAACTAGGGAACATAACTGTTCTTCGAAGAAAGGGAGACTAGAAGAAAGGGAGACTAGGTTAGTAGACAGTAAAAAACAGTATTCATCCTTTACACCTGTTTCCCAGCCATGCAACAACAACTACATTCTAACCCAACAACTACATTTTTTACCCAATTTGAGTAGATGGTGATGACAGTTGCAAGGAGCCTTTCCTGTTGTAAAGGTAAAAGAATATATATGCAACAAATATTAAGCAAGCCAGTACAATGGTACTTTATGACTTCTTTTTCCTCATCTTTGTGTATTTTGTCTTTTCCTAAATTGTCTATTAGTTGGATTCATTTTGTGATTCATTGTGGTTAATTGGATTTCTGACTTAAGGCATCCAAGTCAAGAAGGCATCGTCAAGTCAAACTTGACTCTTCTGACTCTGATTCTGCATCTGGTCAAGGACAAATCAAAGCAACTAGGAAAAAAAGAAACAAAGAAACATTGAAATCAGCAGGAAGGAAGATGTCTTCCAGAAACAGAGGTAACTTTTTAACGTCTTTTTGAGACTCAACAAGGGATAATGGTTCTTGTTTACAATCTCTCCTGCCCATTTTTCTTTATTAAAAGGGATTAGATACTTGTTTGAGAACTTTGTGAGATTTAATATAAAAAAATGAATTAATTATCTTCGATCCTTAGAATCTTACTGCTTAAAGGGACCCTAGAAGTTACCAAATTTCATCATTTCATATTCATTTCAAATCATGAAATTTAGATCCATACAGATTAAATAATTTATCCAAAAGTGAAATAGCTATTTATAGAGTCAATCTAGAATTATCCAGAGCATACTTTATAAGTACTTTTTCTGTGTGAATTAAACTTATGTGTTGAATTAGGTGTGAGTAATACATTCTATAAACTATATTTCCCTTTAGCTGCATTAATTAAGCTGTGTCTTTTCTTTTAAAATAGTGTGTCTATAAAATTAACCTTTGTATTTGATTTTTTAAAAATGACTATTTTAATAGTTTAATTTTTAAAAAATTACATGAGTAATATATATTCATCATACATAAAGTTGGAATCTGATTAGCAGGCCCAGGAGGAAAAAAAAAGGCATTAGAAACAGTAAATATTCAATGTCTAATATAAAACACATTCCCAGTTACTGGTGCAGTATATAAAGATATGTTATGGCCTTTTAACATAAATGTTTTCCTTCCTATATTGAGGTAGTGGAAGGAGAATTGACGTTAAATACCTTTAACATAGTCCAGATATGATTAAATTCAGTAACAGTTTCTTGAAGTATACTGAAAATTCAGAGGGGAGATACAACATTTGTTAAGGATAATCAGGAAGTACTTCAAAAGCAGAATTTCTTAGTTCTTTTTACAAGGCTGGCAGATATTGGGAAGAAACCTATTAGACTAGTCTCACTCTGAAAAAAAATCCTATTATATGTATTAAAAGAATCCCAGTTATAAAACAACTTGACTGAGTGCATTTTGTTCCAGAATGCAGGGATGGTGCAATTAGGAATCTATCAATATAATTTGCCATACAAATAGGTTAAAGGAGAAAGTGTGAATTCATTTTAACAGTTACCCAAGAAGACATTTGATAAAATCTAGCATCCATTCTTGATTAAAAAAGGGATCCTCGGGGCGCCTGGGTGGCTCAGTGGGTTGAGGCCTCTGCTATCGGCTCAGGTCGNTCCAGAATGCAGGGATGGTGCAATTAGGAATCTATCAATATAATTTGCCATACAAATAGGTTAAAGGAGAAAGTGTGAATTCATTTTAACAGTTACCCAAGAAGACATTTGATAAAATCTAGCATCCATTCTTGATTAAAAAAGGGATCCTCTAGATTAGGGGTCAGCAAACCTGTCATAAAGAGCCATAGGGTAAATATTTTAGGCTTCTTAGGCCATAAGATTTCTATCACAACTACTCAGCTCTACCATTGTAAGGCAAAAGTAACCACAGACAATATATAAACAAATGAATATGTTCCAGTAAAATTGTATTTTCAAAAAACAGGTGATAGGCCAGATTTAGCCTGGACCCATAGTTTGTCAGCCTCTACTCCAGATTAAAAAAAGTAAAAGGTTATATCTTAACTCAATTTTAAAAAAGTATGTATGTAAGTGCATGTTATTTGACAAAAGGCCACCTCATGTTTGTTGGTAATATGTAGAAGTATCACAGTTGTATTTAATATTGCCTGTCAATGTAATTAGGCAGGAGAGTGAAGTAAGACATGATTTCAGAAAAATTAGAAAATTATCATGATTTACAAAGGACCGATTTTATGCGTAAAAATATTTTAAAGAAAAATCACTTGGAAAAACTTAGGAACACAAGATTTAGTAAGGTACAGGACACCACTGTATACCTTACAGAAATTAAGAGGATAATGAGGGAAAATTATGAATACTCTTATGCCAATAAGTTAGTTAGGTTAGATAAAACGGATATATTTTTTTGAAGACACACATTTCCAAAACCAACACAAGAAGAGGTAGAGAATTTTAGTAGTTCTGTGTTTACCAAAAAAAATTAAATTCCCAGATGGCTTTGCTGGAAATTGTAGGAAATATTTAAGGAAGGAGTACTATGCTGTTCTTTCAGAAGACACAAGAAGGAATACTTCCCAGCTTATTGACATTTTAAGAAAAGACAAAGACCAATATCCCTCATGAATATGAACGTAAACATTTTTACAAAATATTAGCAAGTTGACTCCAACAGTATATTAAAAGGACAATATAGTAGGACAAACTATAAGGCTAGTTTATTGAGGAAATAAAGGAGAAGCAGAATAAAGGAGAAGGACTATATAATCATCTCAGTATATGTAGACAAAATATTTGACAAAATCCAGCATTTATTCATGATAAAATCTCTGAGAAAATTAGGATTAGAAAGGAACTTCCTCAACCTGATAAGGATTTGTGTGAAAAAAATACAGCTAACATCATACTTATTGGTGAAACCATACTTTCTTTCTGAAATTGGGAACAAGGCAGGGTTGACTGTTCATTGCTCCTCTTTACATCATATCGGAGGTCCTAGCCAGTGAAGTAAGGCAAGAAAAGGAAAAAAAAAAAAAAGACATTTAGATTAGAAAGGAAGAAATAATACTGTGTCTGTTTGCAAATGAAATTATTTTTTACACAGAAAATTTAAAAAATCCTACACAATAGTTGCCAGAACTAATAAGTGAATTTAACAAGGTCACAAGGTACAGGGTTAGTATTTCTGTATACTAACAATGGGATAATTAGTAATTGAAAAAAGTTTTGAAGTATAACAACACAAAACCACAAAATAGTTTGGTATATAGGTAACAACATACGTGCAGGATCTGTATGCTGAAAACTACAAGACGGAAAGGAATCAAAGAAGAGTTAGGTAAATGGAGAGATAATAATGGGCCTCATGGATTAGAAAACCAATAGGTTAAGAGTCACCTAATCCCATATTGTTCTGTAGATTAAATGTAATACCAAGAAGTCCCAACAGTTATATAAATAACAAGGTGATTCTTAAGTGTATATGGAAATGGGAAGAAACTAGAGTAGCCAAAACAGTTTTGATAAATAACTATAAAGCTTCAGAAACCAAGACAATGTGCTGTCTGCAAAAAGGTAGACACACAAATCAATGGAAAGGAATAGGGAATCTAGAAATAGATTTGTACTTGGTCAGTTTTATTTTTGACAAAGGTACAAGGACAGTTCAGTGTAAAAAGATAGTCTTTAGTAAATGGTGCTGATACGATTTTATATCCATATGCAAAAAACAGATCCTCAACTTATACGTTTTGTCATATGCAGAAGTTGACTTAAAATGGATCACAGACCTAAATATAAAAACTAAACTCATAAAACTTAAAAGATGAAAACAAAAAATGTGGTCTTAGATTGGGCAAAGATTTTTTATACATGACAGAAGAAATACAAGCCATAAAAGAAAAAAAATTGATAAGTTAGACTTGCTTCAAATTAAAATTCTTTGAAAAACACAAGAAATGAAAAGACACGCCACAGAGTGGGAGAAAATATTTGCAAAATAAAAACCTAGTAGAGTTCTTGTATCCAAACATGTAAAGAACTGTCAACACTTAGTAATAAATAAACAACCCAATTAAAAAATAGGCAATAAATTTGAACAGATACTTTGAAAAGAATATGTACATGGTAAATAAGCATCTTGAAAGATGTTTGACGTCTTTAGTTATTAGGAAATGCAAATTAAAAGCATAGTGACATTCTGTTACTCCCTGTCACAATGGCTACAAAAACCAAAAACCAAAAACAAAACAAAACAAAAACAAAACAAGAAAATTGACAATAATGAAAGCTGGTGAGGACACAGAACATTTGAACCTTCATACATTGCTGGTGGGAATCCAAAATGGTACAGTCACTTTGGAAAATTGTTTGGCAGTTTCTAATAAATCCAGACACACTCTTAGCTTATGACCCAGCAGTCCTTCTCCTTGGTATTTACCCAAGAGAACAGAGAACTTATATAATTTCACACAAAAGGTATGCAAAAGTTTATAGTGGTTCTGTACATAATTGTGAAAAATTATAGCCAGCCTAAATGTCTTCAACTGGTCCTTGGATAAACTATGGAATAAGTGTATAGTGGGTTACTACTCAGGAATAAAGCAGCTGCTGATACATGTAATAGCATGGGTGACACATGTGCCTTATGCTAAATAAGAGAAAGAAGACAGACATAAAAGGCATAAAGACAATCTGGAAGAGGCAGAATTTATACGGGCAGAAAACAAATCATAGGTGGCTAGGTACTGAGGGTGGAGGGCGGTGTTGACTGCAGAAGGGCAGGGAAATTTCTGATATGATGGAATTTTTCTGTATTTCGGTTGCAGTGGTAATTGCATAACTGCATTTGTCCAAACTCCTACATCTGTACATTGAAAATGGGGACTTTTATTATGTGTAAATCAACAACTCAAACAAACCCAAACCCAGAGGACATGAGGAAAAGACTGATTAGTTTGATTATATTTAAAAATTAACTTAAGATTAGTCTTTTTTCTAAGGTATCAAAGATAACTTGGGTTTTGAAAGCTGCACAAGTAGTTTTTATTAGCAGTCAACCTCCATATAAGTACAGAGAGCTCAGCTGGCCAAGTTGCTTCTTAAACACCTAAACAGGTTTTTGTTTTGTTTTGTTCAGTTTTTATGTGGCTGGGGAACAAAGGAGGAGCAAGTGCAAGATAGGAAGGAAATTAAATGAAAGTTTCTTTTCATCTTAAATAGTTGGCAGGTCTGACTTATAAAATATCACTTCCTTTACTATAGCTATTTTTTTTAAAGATTTTTTATTTATTTATTTCACAGAGGGAGAGAGATCACAAGGAGGCAGAGAGGCAGGCAGAGAGAGAGGGGGGGAAGCAGGCTCCCCGCTGAGCAGGGAGCCTGATGCGGGCCTCGATCCCAGGACCCTGAGATCATGACCTGAGCTGAAAGCAGAGGCTTTAACCCACTGAGCCACCTAGGCGCCCTACTATAGCTANCCCTGAGATCATGACCTGAGCTGAAAGCAGAGGCTTTAACCCACTGAGCCACCTAGGTGCCCTACTATAGCTGTATTTTATTACTTAATGTAGTTACCTAAACCTTTTTTATAAACTTTGAAATTAACTTTTAAGAACTGGTTCTTTATCACATCCAAGATTTGTTGTTGAATTTGCCTAGGTGTGTTAGAGATATAACCCATGAGATAGAAAGTGTAATATATCTGAATTCAAATCTTTAGTCGTCACTCAATTATTCTAGCTAACCAGCTTTGTGGCTCAGAAGGGGTACTGTAAATACTTTGAAGTGGAAGTGCTTTGTTATTCTATATCTTAAAGATCCAAGTACTTAAGAGTTTCTCTTTAATCAGAGTTTCATTTCCTTGAAGTGGAAAGGTATTTTTGATTTCATGCTCTTTTTAAAAAGAAGCACCTTATACTCCCCAACAGTGCAAAAGAGCTTGCAAAACTATTTGCAGCTCGTATAATAATGTTAACATTTCTAATTTTAGGAGAACTCTAATAAATTAGTAAGAAAATGTCACCACCCAGTAGAAAAACTGGCTTAAGAGATGAGCAGACAATTCACAAAGTCCAGACAGTCAACATGTATATGAAGAGATATTTAATCTCAATAATTAAAAGAACATAAATTCAAACATGATTTTTATATAACTTACTAGATTGGCAAATATTAAAGATAAGTTAATGCTCATTGATAGTGTGAAGAGGTAAAATCTGAATTTAAGTGGGAGTATAAATTGGCACATCCTTTTCAGACAGTAATTTGGAATCATCTGTCAAAATTTTAAAAGTATGTGCCTTTTAATGTAGCAGTTCAGTTTCTAGGAATTTATCCTTTACAAATGACAAAAAACAGGACATTCACTGCAGGATTATTTGAAATGGCAAAGACTAAACAACTCAAATGTATAACATTGAAAAATGTGGTACGTAAAATTGCTAGCCCATACAAAATAATATTTTGCAGTTATTAAAAAGCTAGAGAAAGTTCTGTATATACTGACATGAAAATAGGTCCAAAATATACCAGTGCATTGCTTAGTGAGAATGTCTTTTTAAAGAAGAGTATGATTGCATTTCTGTTCATAAAAATATCTGTAGGGGCGGACGCGTGGGTGGCTCAGTCAGTTGAGCGTCCAATTCTTGGTTTTGGCTCTAGTCATGATCTCAGGGTCATGGGATCTTGTCCCATGGTGGGCTCTGTGCTGAGCAGGGAGTCTGCTTGTCCCTCTCCCTCCCCGCTGCTTGTGCACACACACGCATGCTCTCTCAAGTAAATAAAATCTTTAAAAAATAGATATGTAGACATAAACCCAATATTGTATCATTAAAGAAATCTAGAAACATTGACAGTGGTTAATTCTCAGGGATGGGATCATGAGAAATTTCTTTCCTTTTCCTTCATTTTCTTTAATGGAAGAATTCGATTATTTTCAGAGAGATACAAATAATACTTAAAATAGATATGTATTTTAAAATGCATATTTCTGTTAACCATTACAATTTTAGCATTTAGTTTAAATGTCTAATTTTTATGTTATTATAGTAATGACTTTATTTTGTGTAAAAATTTTTCTCAAAGATTAACATTCTTTATTTTTGTATGAAATTATTTTCCTATTTCCAGATGACATGCAGAATGTACATAAAGAAGATAAATCGTTAAGGCTGAGCATGCCTGTAATTACAGAAGAGGAAGAGGACAATGAAAGTTTTAGTGAAACAGGTATAGATGAAATTTTGTCAAATATTGATGGAAAGTTATGGTTGGAGAGCATTAAGGTTTAGAACCCTTGAAGAGCATGGTGGTTAGCTGTGTGTTCTTGTGATGCTTTTTTCTTTGATACATTGGAAAATTTTAGTATTAATCATGATACTTAAAAGTAAATGTTAATAAATGAAAGGAAAGATAGAAGAATACATAAAATACCATTATTAGAATGTGAATATACCTCATCATGAGGATGTCTGGAATGTATTCCTAAGAAAGGGCAAGGTTCACAAAATACAAATTTCTGGATATAACTTTAAAAAGATTTTATTGTTAAAAAATAGTTATTTCAAATTTGAATGTAAAATTTTTACCTATGGAAATGATTTTAACTAAATAGTTGAAAATTGCATGACATAAATTAAAATGGCNTATTTTTAAAGATTTTATTTATTCATTTGACACAGAGAGAGAGATTACAAGTAGGCAGAGAGGCAGGCAGAGAGAGAGGAGAGAGGAGGAAGCAGGCTCCCTGCTGAGCAGAGAGCCCGACGCGGGCCTCGATCCCAGGACCCTGGGATCATGACCTGAGCCGAAGGCAGCGGCTTTAACCCACTGAGCCACCCAGGCGCCCAAAGTTTTCATAATTTGTAGTGTTTATTAAACAACAGTTTAAATAGTATTTTTTTTTAAGATTTTATTTCTTTATTTGACAGAGAGAGAGAGATCACAAGTAGGCAGAGAGGCAGAGAAAGAGGAGGAAGCAGGCTCCCTGCTGAGCAGAGAGTCTGATATGGGCCTCGATCCCAGGACCCTGAGATCATGACCTGAGCCAAAAGCAGAGGCTTTAACCCACTGAGCCACCCAGGCGCCCCAGTTTAAATAGTATTACAGAGAATAAGTTATATTTAGTAGGCTAGGCTTGGTAGTTGGTAATCTATCAGTGATAATGAGTACAATGTGTGTTAATAATAATTTTTTTTTCATTTGGCTTTGTATTCATTCGGCAAGCATATCCTGAGTGCCTATCATTTTTCAAACACTTAGCTATGTACGGGGCTATAAAGATACATACTACTGGAATTTAAGAACCATTTTATTTTGATTACAGTTATAGATCTGAGTACAGTGACTGGCCCATAGTGGACCTAAGTAAATATTTGTCGAATTAATCAGATCAGTCTGTGCCTTCAAGGACTTTAGAGTTCAGTTAGGGAGAAAAACAACCCTTTATTGTGGTAGAGAGAAATGGTGTAATAGAAATATATAGAAGACAAAGAATAGACATTTTACAAGGAATATTTGTTTCTTCAGAAATGTGAATGCTTCTGTGATTTGCTTATGTCAGCATAAAATAGTCCTTTACAATCTTGTGAGTTTCAGACTATAGTTTCTTTTTTTTTTTTTTTAAAGATTTTATTTATTTATTTGACACAGAGAGAGAGATTACAAGTAGGCAGAGAGGCAGGCAGAGAGACAAGGAGAGGAGGAAGCAGGCTCCCTGCTGAGCAGAGAGCCCGATGCGGGCCTCGATCCCAGGACGCTGAGATCATGACCTGAGCCGAAAGCAGAGGCCTTAACCCACTGAGCCACCCAGGCGCCCCAGACTATAGTTTCTATCTAGTCTTGATTGGTGGCTTTTCTTGTGACTAAACAGTTAAATATATATACACACTTTTATGGCTCTTTGGCCAAGTCCTGTTTTAAAATCTCAGTTTGTAATTTTTAAAAATTTGGTTGAAATATAATGACCTGTGTATATGTCTTAATTCAAATAATTTCATAATATTCATTATAAGAAACCACAGTCTTCTGACTTTGATCCCATTTCTTATTTTATTTTACTTTATTTTTGTTACTTTCAGTTAGCTGACATATGATACATCATTAGTTTTTGATGTAGTGTTCAAGGATTCATCACTTTTGACTATTGTTTTGGTATTTACCTCTATGTCTTAAAAAAATGTGTATTTTATCTTTATGTTTTAGTTCTATGGATTATCTCTTGATTTTCCTTGAGGAAGGCCAGGGTATAGTTTTCTTTAATATATTCTTCACCTCCCACTTCAAACACATGTATACTTCCCAGGCCCCAGCCTTCAATGTAATTATTTTAGCTATGTAAGTATTCTGCATTTATAAAACATTATTGACAACAGAGCCATGTAATGTACTATGATTCTTACTTAATCTGTACCTTTATTGTTTTCCCTAGAGATAACTTTTTGTCTTATTTATTTTTTCTATAGACTTAACACGAATATATCTTCAAACTCTTCCTCAGTCATGTAAATCTCCTGTTGGGATATTCAGACACATGAGGGATTTTGTCATTTTCATATTTTTAAAGAACTTTCTTGCTGACCTCTGACCTGCTTTACTAGACAGTTTGTTCTCTTGGAGTACTCCATCCTGGTTGCTGCTTTCTTCTAGGAATCTAGAAGATTCCTGGAATCTCTTTTTCTTCTTACTTCCTTCTTTGTCTTTTCTTATTCCTTTCTCATCACTCTTCTTTTATTTTTCATTGGTTAGGAATATTTTGTTTCTTTACATCTTTCATAATTTTCATGTTTTTATATTTTCTATTATTTTCTTTGTTTTTAATGATTTGTAATTTTTAGGTTCACAGCTGTTTCTAGATAAACACTTATCTGAGTGTTCGTTGTGGCATCTCCTGTTATAGCCAAAAAGATGTACTGGAGAGGAGTATGCTAAGTGAAATAAGTCAAGCAGAGAAAGACAATTATATGATTTCACTCACATGTGAAACATAAGGAATAGCACAGAGGACCACAGGGGAAGGGAGGGAAAACTGAATGGGAAAAAATCAGAGAGGGAGACAAACCATGAGAGACTCAGGACTCTAGGAACCAAACTGAGGGTTACAGGGGGGCTGGAGTGGGAGGATGGGGTAGCCGGGTGATGGGTATTAAGGGGGGCATGTGTGGTGATGAACACTGGGTGTTATACACAACTAATGAATCATTGAACACTACATCAAAAACTAATGATGTACCATATGCTGGCTAATTGAACATAATAAAAAAGTATGGTACTAGTGATTTGTGTTACATTTTCAGGTTTAATTGAAATGAAATTCAAATTTTAATCACTCAGTCTCATTGCACTGGCCTGTATACCTTTCAGATCTGGCACACTGGGTCTATGGTAGTTGTAGGGAGAGCACACCGATCTGAAACAACTTCAGAGTAGATTATTAAATAGGATTTAGGAAGACTAGAATCTACTTTAGTAAGTTTCCAACTGCAGTAACATTTTGAAGGAAAGAATCATGTATATGTTAGGTTTAGGATTTTAGGATTTATTGTTGGAGCTTTGTTGTGAGGGCATTCCAATTAAACAGCTATATCATTTAAATGTATGTTATCAGTTAAAGTATTATTTTATAGACCTGACAGACTTCTTAATTTTATGTCTTTAGAGTTCACTGCACCCAAGAGGAAAAGAAAATACAGAACAAAGAAGCCGGTGAAGAAGTCTTAATTTTGACGTCTCTGATAAAAGAAAAGATTTATATTTTGTATATTGAATAGGAAGACTGCCAGTATTAAAAACAATTCTGGGAAACTGTGGGTTATTTCTCTGAAATGGCAATATCTTAACATTGCTCTAGATTTATAAAAGAACAAAAAATTAGAAAGAAGAATTCAACATTTAATTTTAACATTTCCTTTTATGAAATCTGCATAAATGGAAATAAAATTTGGATTTATAATGTAATAGAAATAATCCTGTTATTTGCAGGTTATTATTGTTTCCTATAACTTTTTGTCATGTTATACTTCTTACAGTTCTGATAATATTAACTATTTAAATGTTCTTTTTTTTTTTTTAAAGATTTTATTTATGGGCAAATAATAAAAATAAAATTTAAAAAAAAAAAAAAATAAAGATTTTATTTATTTATTTGATACAGAGAGAGAGAGATCACAAGCAGGCAGAGAAGCAGGCAGATAGAGAGGAGGAAGCAGGCTCCCTGCTGAGCAGAGAGCTGGATGTGGGGCTCAATCCCAGGACCCTGAGATCATGACCTGAGCTGAAGGCAGAGGCTTTAACCCACTGAGCCACCCAGGCACCCCTAAAATGTTCTTGAAGTAGTAATGTTTATTACATGCAAGTGGCTTATTAAATTTATAGTATGGTAATGAATTTGTTTATGATGTGTATTAACTATTTTATATATTGTATGGTTAAGTGCTATACAATATTTGTCTCATTTGCTTTATTTTTGAACATATGAAACTTATGTGGTCAGTAACTTACATGATTGGTATTTAGGAAGCCCAGTTTCTACTTCTGCAATCAATTAAATAGTTTTTGGTGCTTGTTTTAAAGCTCCCTTTGACCTAACATTATGTATGTATATGTTTATCTGTATGTATAGATATATGTTTGCATGTGTCCATATATATACATATATGATTAGTTCAGTACATTGTTTAAATACAACATTGAAATACTAATTTTTAAATTTTTTTAAAAGATTCATTTTTAAGGAGAGAGCGCATGTGTGCACATGCGCACACGTATACGGCTAGTGGGGCAGAAGGAGAGGGAGGTAAAATCCTCAAGAGTTGGCCATTTGACTAACTGAGCCACCTAGGCACCCCTAAATACTACATACTTACTATTTCTAATAAAACCTTTAAAAGTGGTAATGTAAATTCCAGAATGTGTCTATGGTATAGAATAGATGATACTCACAGAAAAAGATTTCTAAACTTTGTGGACATGCCTCTGTTAATTTCTCACTTAAGACATTAAGATGGCAATCACTTAAGCCATGTTGTTTGAGTTGTTGCCACTAGCAGACCATCTCCACACCATGTGGTTGGTTCAGCCTGTCTTACAGTTGATTATATTCCGATGTTGTCTTCCAGCATTGTATATTCAGGAATTTTGCAAATGTCTGTGAGTGAAAATGTGTGATATCTATAATCTTTTCTTTTTTTTTTTTTTTAAGATTTTTTATTTATTTATTTGACACAGAGAGAGAGACCACAAGTAGGCAGAGAGGCAGGCAGAGAGACAGGGAGAGGAGGAAGCAGGCTCCCCGCTGAGCAGAGAGCCCGATGCGGGCCTCGATCCCAGGATGCTGAGATCATGACCTGAGCCGAAAGCAGAGGCTTCAACCCACTGAGCCACCCAGGCGCCCTATAATCTTTTCAATTAAAAATACTGATGTTAGCCCAGGTAAACTTTCATTTATTTTTTTTTAAATATTTTTATTTATTTATTTGACAGAGAGAGAGAGAGATCACAAGTAGGCAGAGAGGCAGGCAGAGAGAGAGGAGGAAGCAGGCCCCCCGCTGAGCAGAGAGCCCGATATGGGCCTCGATCCCAGGACCCTGAGATCATGACCTGAGCTGAAGGCAGAGGCTTTAACCCACTGAGCCACCCAGGCGCCCTAAACTTTCATTTATTAGAGTGTATACTATCACATTAGCTACTAAACAAAATTATTTCCCCTGATTTCTGATGTTCCTGATGGTAGATGGACCAGTTTTCACAATGTGGATGTTGGACACACCTTCTGGGATTTCAACATTCTAGTGTTGGGGCACTTGGAGGTATCATTGGCCTCTTGTGTACTAGGTTATTTGCTAGAACTTGTCTGTTCATTAACATTTACAAACATTGTACAGCTAACACAGTGAGTTGCCCTCTATTTTTCCATAATAATACTTAAAAGACAGTATCATTTCATTTGTACAATGAAGAAACTATCCTAAGATGGTAAGTGCCTTGCCCACATTCAGAGTTAGTAAGTGATGCATCTGGGATACAGATTTAGGACTCTTGCCTATAATTTCAGTGTCATTTTATATAAGCCAACAGAAGTGGAAATTCAGAGGAGTACTTCTCACTTGAAGCAGTAAAACCCTATTTTGCAGTGGCTTAAGCAGTAAGGAAAGGTTGAAACCAGTTGAGTCTCAGTGCAGGGTGGTGCTCTGGGTTGTGAAATAGGTCAGTTCCATGATAGCTTCATATACAGGTTTGGGTCTTCAGGGAAGGCTTTATTTCAGTGTGGGGAACTGTTCACCCGTCAAGTTCCCAGATGTCAGCCAAGGGCCAGCCTTGCAAGCAGGCCTTTCTTTTTTTTTTTTTTAAGATTTTATTTATTTATTTGACNTTTTATTTATTCATTTGACACAGAGAGAGAGATTACAAGTAGGCAGAGAGGCAGGCAGAGAGAGAGGAGAGAGGAGGAAGCAGGCTCCCTGCTGAGCAGAGAGCCCGACGCGGGCCTCGATCCCAGGACCCTGGGATCATGACCTGAGCCGAAGGCAGCGGCTTTAACCCACTGAGCCACCCAGGCGCCCCAAGCAGGCCTTTCTAAGGACTGCAGTCTCGGGCCTGTACTGCTGCCTTTTCTCCACACAGGTTCATTTCATTTTTCACTATTTCCAATAATGCTGTGTGGATTTTTGTGATTTTTTATTTTGGCTCACTTAGGTTGGTATTTCTGTTAGATAAATCTATATATGAATTTGCATGTCGGACAGTGTATGTGTATATATACATATATATATAAAATTTTAATTATTGCCAAATCAAATCCAAAAAGATTGCCAAGATTTTTTATTTGACATAGCCTGAATCTTAACAGCAGAAAAGGTAGAAAGACAGTAAAGACTAACAAGACTTTTTAAAGATTTTATTTATTTGACAGAGCACATAAGCAGGGTGAGCAGCAGGGAAAAGCAGGCTCTCTGCTCAGCAGGGAGCCCGGTATGGGTCTTGATCCCAGGATCCTGGGATCACGACCTGGGCAGAAGGAAGCTGCTTAACTGACTGAGACACCCAGCTGCCTCAAGAGTAGCAAAATTGTACTAAATAGTTGTGAGTTGGGGCATCTGGGTGGCTCAGTCGTTAAGCGTCTGCCTTCGGCTCAGGTCATGATCCCAGGGTCCTGGGATCGAGCCCTACATCGGGCTCCCTGCTCAGTGGGAAGCTTGCCTCTCCCTCTCCCTCTTCCCCTGCTTGTGTTCCCTCTCTCTCTCTCTCTGCCAAATAAATAAAATCTTAAAAAATAAATAAATAGTTGTGAGTTGTGGAATTGAAGCTTATTAAATAGAAAATATTTTAAACAGTGGGCTTTCAGAATTAAAATGTGGGGTCATGATACTAGCTACCTATTAAATTAAGCTATTTGTATTGTCACCCCGATTGTAATAAAATAACTGCACCAAGTGATAAATACATGATTTTAATATTAATGACTAAATAAATGTTTTGTGAAGAAAACAAGTTATGTGGCAGTGTCTGTAGCCACAAGATGTATTTTATTTATTTTTTAAAGATTTTATTTATTCATCTGACACACAGAGAGAGAGATTACAAGTAGGCAGAGAGGCAGGCAGAGAGAGAGGAGAGAGGAGGAAGCAGGCTCCCTGCTGAGCAGAGAGCCCGACGCGGGCCTCGATCCCAGGACCCTGGGATCATGACCTGAGCCGAAGGCAGCGGCTTTAACCCACTGAGCCGCACAGGCGCCCACAAGATGTATTTTAAAACCCTTCCACTTTCAGATGTCTTAATATAGTAAAGTAGTGTTCAAAGTAGAGACTTGGAATCATAGTAGTTTTAATGTTATATGCCAGGTTTACTTGGAGTATCTAAAACCATGAATGAAAGAAGCAAACCATAAAGGAAATGGAGGTTGTACACATACTTATTAGGGAAATATTTTTCACTTTGGGAGTGAAGTATTGTAATTTATATCTTTAGAAGAAAACTACCCTCGAAACGTGCAGTTCTGTGTGAGAAATTATAGCGTGTTTGTTTTCTTTTTTGGTACTCTTTGGAATTTATGTTGTAAGCACACCCATGATCCCATTTGGGTTTATAACCTCTTCTTAATGCCTCAAAGGTCTCCTGTGAGTGGATATATTTATTGTGGGGAAACAGCCCCAATCTCTTTAATACCCAATTAAAGTGCTTATTCTCTGGAACACACAGTTGTACCATCTGCAAGCTATTTTCTACTGCCAAGAGATAATGAACCAACTTTCTGGCAAAGACTTTGTCTTCCTACAGAGATTTCCAGAACAGTCGTAAAATAGGGAAATGTATTAAAAATGCATATATATCTAAATGATTTGACTTGACTGTAATATTCCTGACCTAGAAAGTAGAAAGTCAAGTATTTGTATCCTAGTTCTGCCACTGATCCATTATATATCCTTTAAAAATTCCTTTTTGTTTAAATCCTTTTCTCAGCTATAAATTCAAGATAATATAGAACTATGTTACAGACTTGTCACAAATACCTAGAATTGCATAGTGTTTTGAAAGTGCAAAGATGAAATTCTAAACTTCAAAATAATAACTGCTGGAAGTGTAAGCTCTTAAAAAATACTTGGATGCCAAGGAAACCAGAGTGATTATTAGTGCTTAGTGTGACTTTTTTAAAAAGATTTTTATTTATTTTAGAGAGGGAGAGCGAGCCAGGGGAGGGGCAAAGGGAGAGGGAGAAGCAGACTCCCTGCTGAGGAAGAAGCCCAGTGCTGCGCTTGATCCCAGGACCATGGGATCATGACCTGAGCCGAAGGCAGATACTTTTTTTTTTTTTTAAGATTTTATTTATTTATTTGACAGAGAGAGAGAGATTACAAGTAGGCAGAGAGGCAGTCAGAGAGAGGAGGAAGCAGGCTCCCCGCTGAGCAGGGAGCCTGATGTGGGGCTCCATCCCAGGACCCTGAGATCATGACCTGAGCCGAAGGTAGAGGCTTTAACCCAATGAGCCACCCAGGCGCTCCGAAGGCAGATACTTAAGCGACTGAGCCACCAAGGCGTTCCTGCTTAGTGTGATTTTGATGCAATTTTCTTAAGTCAATAGTAGGAAGCTTGTGTGTTTACACCGATTTCCAGGTTGACAAGTGCTCTCATACTTCAATCAACAACTTAAGAAGCTCCTGGTTTCCTTTTTTCATGTTGCATTTAGATACAATATAGATCATCTTCCTAATAACTTATTTTGGTTATGACAAAAAGATTCACAAATACATAGAAAGATAAAATACCACTAATTGATGTATCTTTAAAAATGAAATTAACTGAAATTTGCTTTTGTGAAAAACGCCTGGGAAAATAAGCAGAGTTGTTAATGCCTTCCTAACTTCCCCTTGATTCTTGAGTTAAATTACAGTTTGAAGAATGCATGCTTTTTAAATGGCATCGAGAAGACTGTGGGTGCTTAACTATTCACATTTTCATTTATCTTCTGAACAGCTATGTAGTAATTTTCATTGTACATTTTAGAAATTCCCTATATTCAGGTAAAGGCCCAAACCTCAGACCGTATAGGCCTTTCTCATGTGGCTACTGTATTTTTTTTTATGCCTGAATTATTTGGTTAAATGTGCTGTATATTGAAGGTTTGGATTTTTTTTTTTTTTTAAGATAAATTTGGAGGCTACTTTTGGTTGCAAGGAACAAAGGCACATTTGTCTTATCCTCAGTGCTGGGGGTTATTTTCAGAATACAGAGGACAGCCATCTCCTCCAAGGCACAGCTGCTTGGAGAGCTGATAAAATGGCTCTTTGTCACATAGTGAACACAGCAGCTCGGATGGTTGTGTCCTCATCTTTGAAATGGCTGTCCATTGCTGTGTAGTCGTAGTCTGCATAATCTTCTTCATGTGTTTTCCAGCTTCTCTCTGCATTTCTGTCTGCTACTCCTACTGCTCCTCAAAGAGGATCTGAGTAAACCAAGAGATCTTCCTGGCTGGGCAGAGATTATTCTGGTGGGTTATTTTGACTTCCCTTATGTCTACCCAAAGGCTGGTGGCCTAGGTCCCTGGTGCAACCAGCTATGGCCAGTGGAGCCTGGTCACAAGCCACAGGGCACAGCAAATTATGTGGACGGACCCAACTCTGACAGCTTTCTTTAGAAGAGGCACATGGGACAGGTCTTTTGAATCTCAAGAATTTCTCAGACCATCCATGATTTGATTAAAATGGTAATGATGCTATAATATTATCATCAACATTGCCACTAAGTGAAGTAATCAAGTAGTGGCAAAAATTTCACTTGACAACAGGAGCATGGCACAGTGGTGAAGAGAAATTGGTTAGGAGCTGGACTGTTTCTGGGTTTGCTCTGAGATTGCAGTGTGACCCTCTGCCTTCGTAAAATCTACCTGTGCATTCACTCAGTATCATTCCATTTAAACCCCCTTCTCTCCTTTGTGATGTTGCTATATATTTTACTTCTGTATGTTACAAATCTCATTATACATTTTAATTTTTGCTTAAAGAAAAAAATGTATTACATTTACCCACATATGAACCTTTTCCAGTGCTCTTTTTTTCCTTCAGGCAAATCTATGCTTGCATTTGGAATAATTTTCCTTTAGTCTGAAGAACTTTCAATATGAATTTCTTGTACAGTTCTGTTGGAGACAACATTCTATCAGCTTTTGTTTGTCTGACAATGTCCTTATATCACCTACATTTTTGAAAGATACTTTTGCTGGAATTAGAATTCTAGGTTAACAGCTTTTTCTTTCAGCATGTTAAAGATTGTTCTATTGTCTTCAGCCCTCTTCCTTGTGTCTGATGTGAGGTTAGTGTCCATCCTCATTGCTGTTACCTTATATATGATGTGCTGTCTTTCTCTGGCTGCTTTTATGATTTTGTCTTTATTTTTGGTTTTCAGCAGTTTGATAGTACGTGCCTGCTGTGGTTTATGTTCTCTCTGTGTCCTACATGTCATTATCGGTCTCACTCTTCTCTGGGATTCCAAGTACATGTGTGTTGACCACTTGATACGGTCCCACAGGTCATCATGGTTTTTTCCCCCCAGTAATTTTTTATCTGCTTCAGACAGGATGATTCCTTTTGACTTGTGTTCAAGCTGATGAGTCCTTAATTCTAATGGACTGAATCTGAAGTTAGTCTCTTCCAATAACTGAAATTTTGGATTTTTCAATTTTAGGGTGTCCCCTTGATTCTTTTTCATGGTTTTCAAATCTCCATTGAAATTCTCCATTTTTCCCCCCATTATTTCCATCTTTTACTTCAGATTGTTCAATATAATTACCTAGTTATTTTCAAGTCTTTGCTAGTTCCAACATTTGGGTCATCACTGTATTTCTGTGGGCTGATTTTTTTTCCCCTATTGACTAAGGGTCATATTTTCCTGTTTCCTCCCTTGTCTAGTAATTTTTTATTATAAAATGATACATGTTAGAGACTCTGGATTCTGTTATCTCCCTCTGAAGAATGTTTTGTTCTAGGAAGCCGCAGAATTACTGATAGAGCACCTTGAGCTTGTGGAGATTTGATTGTAGGCTTTTTGGGGGTGATCTGTTTTGGTTTTGTCCCTACTTTTAGGGAAAATACCTGTCCTGGTATGTGGCTCTTACTTCTAAGATGTAGCCCTTAAGTTTTTCACTGTGGAAAAACTGTGGAAAGTGATGTGGAGTGTTACAAGCAGAGCTTGAACTTCAAGCTCTTCAGCCATTCACTTGTCTTAGCCTCATTGGAGTTCTTGCCTGCTGGCAGCCTAAGATGTGAGGGCATTTTACACTCACACTTTGGGGGGTTTCCCATCCTGATGTCTAACCACTCTGACAACCCAGGCTTCCTCCTCTGACTCCTCAGGTCAGAAGGACTTAGCCTTTCTGCCTGTTCCAGATAGGGCTGTGCCCTCAGGGGTGAAGTCATATAAACACAGGTCTCTCCTTTCAAGGGTTGCATCTGCCTACGTTTTTAATCACAGAAATGAATGAGGCGATGGCCTCCTATTCACCCATGTTACTGAATCTTCTTCACTGGTTTTGTGCCCTGAGTGTGTCCCAGGTTCCCAAGGTTCCACTTAGTATTCTTGGAGACTTAATAACTCATTTAGGTCACCCAAGTATATTTGATCATAATTTAGTGTGATACTAACATAATGGCTTGAAAGAAGTTGGTGCACTTCTGAAAATGCTGAAAATCCCTAATTTTTCAAGGAAGCTAATCTTCCCAAAATGCTAAGCACTACAGAATTATCAAATTATGTTACTAATTTGCTTTTGGTTGCAAGCAGCAAAGCCTGATCATCAGGCTAATTACAGATTATGCATGAGGGAAACCTTTTTATATATACCAGTCTTCTTTTCTTACAAGTGCTTTAACATGAGAATTTAAAAAATTCTTATTTTAGTTAAGATAATAAAAACAAAAAGAAAGCCTTCATATAATTACATTATCTACAGGCTGATTTCAAATACCTGATCACCATAGTACCTAACTAATTGGGCTATGTGAGTTTAACTATTTTTAGAGAAGTCAACACCCAAAGATTTGTTGGACTTCTTACAGTGTATATAATTTAAATGAAATGAATTTTGCTAAAGTCTCACAAATTGTTAACTCTGCTGCCTTTGTTAAATGTTTTAAATGGTTGATTTATCTCTTAGTTTCTTGCAGCATAATCAGCATACTGATTTTCTTGCTAACTTTATACACCATTTTATTACACATGGTTAACTGAAAGTATTCTCTTTGTAAACTTAAACTAGTTGCCTATAAAGTTTCCCACAGATAATTTCCCCAATTTTAGCATTGCATTTAAAAACAAAACATCCTGGAGTACCTGGGTGGCTCAGTTGGTTGAGCAACCGACTCTTGACTTCAGTTCCTGTCAGGGTCTCCGGATCCACCAGGCCTCTGGGTCTGTGCTCAGCAGTGAAGTCTGCTTGAGATTCTCTCTCCCTCTCTCTGCCCTTCCCTTCTTCCTGAAAATCCTTTATGTTTACAAATATGATTAATTCACAAAACTACATTCTAGAATCAGGATCCTATCTCTTTATAATGTTCCTTTATCTCCATAAGTGGGACTTACTGCTTCAGTGAAGAAAATGAAAAATGGAGACTGTCTCCTTAGGGCTGTATAGGCAGAAATTTCTTTGTCCTCTGGTGGATTTACACACTTTCCCTAATACCAATTTTTGATGAAATGAGGAGAGTACCTCTAGTAATTTATAAAGCCCGGGTGACTAGCCTGGGTGAAATCAAACCAGGCAGGCATGTGCTTCCAGGAAACTGCTTTAGGCTAGAATTTGTGGCACCAAGGGCAGCTGAGTTCAAACCAGGCAATGACTGCTGATTCCATTAAGTTTTTAATTTCCACTTGGTTTTTTCATTTCTGAGATTTTTTATAAGTGTCTAGATTTTTTTGATAGTCTCATTCTTTGGTTTTTTTGTTTGTTTTGTTTTAAAGATTTTATTTATTTATTTGAGAGAGAGAGAGAGAGCATGAGAGGCGAGAAGGTCAGAGGGAGAAGCAGACTCTCCATGGAGCTGGGAGCCCGAGGTGGGACTCAATCCCGAGACTCTGGGATCATGACCCGAGCCAAAGACAGTTGCTTAACCAACTAAGCCACCCAGGTGCCCATAGGGAACTTTTTTTTTTTTAAGATTTTATTTATTTGTCAGAGAGAGCACAAGCAGGCAGAGAGGCAGGCAGAGGCAGAGGGAGAAGCGGGCTCCCCACTGAGCAGGGAGCCCGATGCAGGACTTGATCCCAGGACCCTGGCATCGTGACCTGAGCCAAAGGCAGCTGCTTAACCAACTGAGCCACCCAGGTGTCTGTATTCTTTGGCTTTTTAAGTTCAACTTTTATTTCATTAAATATCTCAAACAATTATTTTACATTCTAGTATATGTGCTGCCGAAGCGAGCACAATTATTTTACATTCTGTATCTAATTTCATTATCTGAAACTCTACAAGTCAGTCTATAATTTGTTGTTTCTGTTAACTCTCACTCATGGTGGTTTTTATCCTCATTGTAATTGGAGCTTATATTTTCTCAAATCTAATGTGTGGGAATACTGTGGGCCTAATTTGAGATGTTTTTCCTTTAGAGAGGACTTCTGTTTATGTCTGCTGTGAGCCAGGAATACTACTCTTCTGGTACTTGTTTATCATTTTTAAAAAAGATTTTATTTATTTATTTGGCAGAGAGAGAGAGAGAGAGATCACAAGTAGGCAGAGAGGCAGGTAGAGAGAGAGAGGGAGAGGCAGGCTCCCTGTTGAGCAGAGAGCCCGATGCGGGCCTCGATCCCAGGACCCTGAGGTCATGACCTGAGCGAAAGGCAGAGGCTTAACACACTGAGCCACCCGGGCACCCCCTCTTCTGGTACTTGTAAGGTCCTCAGAATCTCAGGTTAAGCTCCAAGTCTGGTCTCTGGATTGCAGGAGCTCTCAGGTCAACTCCATTCCACTGCTCTCTATTCTACTTGCTTACAACTTCCTGCCTCCTGCTCTGGTTTCAGCTCATTGTTTTTTTTCCTCTTGGAAATTTTCCTTACTTTCTAGTGAGTGCATGAATGCATGGAAATGTAGTTTTACAGTAATTTATCCAGGAAGAACGAGAATGCCCTTTGAAAGTATTTCTGCCAGTATTACTACCAGAAGTAGAAGTCCCAGGAGGTATTATTTATCATCATTTTGCAGAAGAGGAAACAAAGGCACAACCATGGTAAGTAACTTGCCCTGTATCGCAGAGCTGGTGAGTGATGAAGACATTATTGGATGGACCCATGTGGTCCTGCTCCAGAGCCTACATGTTTCCCCACCACACAGGTGAGTCTGAACCTTAGAGAAAATTGTATAATGTATTGCAGAGAATTGGTTGGTGAGAGCAGGAGAGATTATAGGATACCGAGGGCATGTGTAGGATGGAGCAATGAACTGGGGTTGGAGGGCCAAATATTAAGAGCACTCTGGAGGGGCTGAGGAATGCTGGAGAAGGACCATTGATAATGATGTGAAATGTAGGTGGAAATTGAGGAAAAGAAAGTGTCACAGAAACCAAGGGAATAGAATCTTAAGGATGGAGTGGTAAGTAGTAGTATCGCACACAGCTGTATGATACAATATTGAAAGTTATCCTTTGAGTTGGATGATTAGGCCACTCCCTTTACTGAGGGGGCTAAAGACCGAATGTTGTATCTCCTCCAAATTCTTCTGTTGAAATCTAATCCCCTATGTGATGGTTATTGGGAGGCGGGGCCTTGGGAAGCGATTAGGTCATGAGGGAGAAGCCCTCATGAATGGCATTAGGGCACTTACAAGAGACACCCCAGACAGCTCCCTTGCCCCTTCCACCATGTGAGGACACAGGAGATGGCCCTTTGTGTACCAGGAAGAGGCCTCTTTCTAGATACCGAGTCTGCTGGTGCCTTGATCTTCAGCTACCTAGCCTCCAGAACCATGAGAAATACTTGTTGTTTAAACAACTGAGTTCATGGTAAGTTTGTTAGAGCAGCCCAAAGAGATCAAGGCAAAGGGCTAATTTTAGTGGTGGAATTGATTGGAAGTGATGCAGTATGGATGGGAAGTAGGGATTGTCCTTTTCAGAAGTTTGCATGAGCACGAAGACAAACTGATCAAGTGAGAGCGAAGCCCAAGATCCAAAGGTCAAGATGTTTACAGGTTTAGAAAACAGAACTAAGGGGAATGATACACAAAATGATTTGCTAAAAGTATAAAATGTATTCCAGCTTGATATACATTAATACTGCAAATCCTTGTTTTTTTAAAACTTACATTTCCCCTATAGTTATCCAGCTCTATTCTCTTGCATCCAATAGAAAAAATATCAACTACTCAAAGGTAGAGTGAAGTGGGTGTTTTGTTTCCTGACAACCGTAAAGCTCTCCTTGTCCAAGAGTTACTCAAAAAAATACAGCTTTGAAAAATCCTATCCTATTCTTCTTCTGGATACAATATTCTGGATAAAAACATTCTGGATTAAATAAGTACTTTGACAATTAAAGTTACTTAAGCTTGGAGAGAAGAAAGCAA
The DNA here is from genome assembly GCA_002007465.1 of Ailurus styani. Lineage (NCBI taxonomy): Eukaryota > Metazoa > Chordata > Mammalia > Carnivora > Ailuridae > Ailurus > Ailurus styani. Next base: position 55,872 of record LNAC01000139.1, on the reverse strand, counting down.
CTATGGGGTCCTGTGACTCTTGGAGCTTTTTCTTACTATATGAGGAATTCATTACTGAGAATTGTGACCAGTTCTCTACGAAGGATTAAAAGAAAATAATGGACTTTAATTTTTAAAGGGATGTCTTCAATTATGTCTGAGTAAAAGCCACTTATTGAAAAGGTTTGTTAACACTGAATTCATTTCCTAGTGGCTAAATTCTCAGCATTTATAACTTATCAGAACTTCCACTTCCCACTACTAGATGGAGGAGACCAGAGCAGGATCTCCCAGGTCTGACATTCCCCGTCTCCAGGCGATTTTATTTCCCTGCCACCAGCGCTGTTACTTGGGTCAGAGGTTGGCTAATTTTAGGTTGTACTGGAAACACCTGAGGAGCTCATTTAATATGCAGATCCTGGGGTCCCATTGCTATAGCTTCCACTCTAGTGAGTGTTGGCTGGGGCCTGAGAATTGCCATTTGTAACAATTTCTCCAGGTGATTCTGGACCAGGTGGTCTGAGGCCCAGCGCTGGTGAAAGCTGGCCTATGGTTGTCTTTGGCAAAAACTGAGACTAGCTTTTCAGATGCATTTCTCCACCTCTGCCCTCACCCTCCTCCAAGCACATTTGACACCGGGGTAGTATGTATTGCTTGAGATTCTTAATATTCTATAGCTGTGTATTGCTTTCTGAAATGAGGTGATCAAACATTTTGGAACTTTTTTCGAATGACTGCTAAAATGTACTTTAAAAAAAAAGGAATTAATGACGTGTACATCAGAGTCTTGAACAGCAAAGCCATCCTTTTGATCCATTTGTCTTGCTGGTTTACAGACAGCCTCCTTTCCCAGACTGGTTATTTTCCCTTACCTGTTCTGAATTCTTACCCCAACTCATTCTTAAATATTGACCTTGCACCAAGGTATAGACTAGCTAAGAGACAGCCGGCAGCGAGACAGAGGCAACCCAAACGCTGTGGTTTTCTGGTGACTGAATTTCTCCAGTGTCTGCTGGAAGTTTCTTTTTTTTTCTTTTTTATAGATTGTTTATTTATTTATTTTACAGAGAGAAAGTGAGAGAGAGAGAGAGTGCATGCACACAAGCAGGGTGAACAGCAGAAGGAGAGGGAGATGCAGTCTCCCCGCTGAGCAGGGAGACTGATGTGGGCTCCATCCCAGGCCCCTGGGATCATGACCTGAGCCAAAGGCAGATGCTTAACCAACTGAGCCACCCAGACGCCTCTGAACTGCAGACTGGGACCAGGCCTTGCCCTCTGCTTCCCAGACCAGACTTCCACCTGACAAACCCGGTCACACTTCTGCCCATTGCCAGTGTGGCTTGCAATGGTTCCATCAGAACATGATGCTATTTATTACCTAATGGCTACATTTTAAAAGCTTTATTTGTTTATTGGCATAATCCATGTCTTAGGGAATGTTCTGGAAGTATTTGAGTTCAAAGGCTTAGGACAGATACAGAGACTGAGTGAAAAAGACAGGTTTTATACAAGACAATAAAAATTTCCTCTCTTGTCAGATAAAATGCTTATTAGCTCACAGCCTACATGCACAAATCATAGTTAAAATGATTTTTCTGTTTTCACCTACTCTAACAAAGACACAAAGCAAGAGCTACCTTAACCAAGAATAGTCTCCATGGCAATACAGACCCACGGAGCCGGCAGCTGCAGACCCTCACCCTGGCTGGCTCTCATTTCTTGCTTATAGCCACAGTTAATAAAGGCAACAGGATGTGGTCACAGGCCAAGGGTCAGGGAGCCTAGATGGTAATTTCCATGCAATGTGTGTAAGAGGTATTTGTCCTTTCTTATTTTGGAAATGAACTCAAGCTATGAGAGTGGTGACATTTGCGTCACAATTATGGCCAATAGTAAGTCAGAAGAGCCCTACAATAATCACAAATTACCTTAGCTACAACACTTGTAAGCAGTTCCTGGGGCCTGTCCTTTCTCTGTCCTGACCCCCTTTATGTATGCACAGGCCAAACCGCTAATGTTCTCACAGACCACCGCCCTCCTTCCCACCCTCCTCCTGGTCTCCAGGCCCTGAGCCCCTGCACAGCCTCCCAGTTCCACCTGACTCCCTCTGCAGCTCCTCTTATCCCTCCAGCCCCCCCGAATCTCCTGGCTCACTATTTCAGGGATGTAGCAACCGAGAATTCCTCCCTCTTTTTGGCCTCCAAGTCCTGCCCTCTTCCACTGCTTACTCTCCTCAGCCATGTTGGAGAAAGGCCACCTTCCCTCCCGTGCTCCTGAGGTCCAATTCCAGGACCCTCTCTGCAGCCTCTTCTGTTCGTGCTTTGGATTTGCTCTCAGCTTTCCACTCTAAGTCCTCCAGCTCCTCTCTGCTTCCTTCCTTCTTGGCAACGAAGCACATGGCCTTACATGATCCAGAAGTTGGGGACCAGACAGCACACCCGAATGCCCTCAACCTCCCTCTTCCAACCCCAGAATCCCTTGGCACCATCACTCTCTATCCCTCAACCTATGTTTCTGAGACTGAAAATGTGCTTAAGACAGAGCTCTGCCTATATTGGTGATGCCAGCCACTGTTTCAACCAACACCCAGTCCTGCCTCAATATTTTAGATCCTTCTTCTCCATGCACTCCTTCTTCTTCCCTTGAAATTATACTCATATCTTCACTTGGTACTGACTTGTGTGTTTTTATCATTCCTGTTATGTAATTCCACTTACCGTGTGGGTCTCCCTGTCTCTAACAAGACTTTGGCATCTGTGCCTTAGGTTGCAGAACACCAAAGAAACCAGAATCTTGGCTTTCAGATTTCAGAAGTGAAAGCCCGTGAACAAGACACACAGATTTACAAGAGTATAGGATGTTTTAAGAGTCCATTTTCCAGCCACTTAGGAGATGGATTTCTTCATCTTCGGAGAGAAGAAGGGTTATAAAGGAGATCAAGGAGCTAAGATCCTACCGAGGTGTGAAAAGGCAATGGCAGACACCAATGGGGTTCCTAACCACTCTTCCCTACCCATTCTCTTTTCCAACAGAACCCACCTCGTGTCATAGAAGCTGAAGTTAACAGACGCTTGCTTTCCCAGCCTCCCATTGCAGCTAGAATGGAAGGAGGAGGCTTTTGAGGGCTCTCTACAAAGATTATCTCCCCTGATTAAAAAGAGAGAGATGAGAAGGAATACCCCATCCCCCAACTGCTGGAATGCCATGGAGGATATGAGATGTTTGTGCTGTGACAGTCCTCTTGTCCCACAAAGTAAGGATGGCAGAGTAGGAAGATGGAAAGATTCTGAGTTTTCACAGACTTTGGATTCACCACCTTTGGATTCCTTGTTATGTGAGATAATAAGATGTTTCTAGTGGTTAAGCCTCTGCAGTTAGGCGTAGTTAAAAACATCCTGTACCCATTCCCCTCACTTCTTAGAGAAAAAGCCCCATTGCCAGGGGGATGAGAGAACTTCCAGACAGGTTGGAGAAGACAAGTCCTATGAGGACATTTGTCTGATATTAAATGTCTTGTTGGCAAACCGTGCAGAGTCCCCCTTTGCCACCACAGTAAGGGGATGGTAAGGAAGGCGAGGTTGTGTGGCCCATTGAAAAAGGCCTGAGACTCCTTTATAGATTTCCCTGTTGCCCCAGAATGGCCTGGGCAGATAGCCAGACTTCCCCACAAGAACAATAGAAATTTCAAGGGGGAGCATCAGCCACGACAAGGTTCTGGGTGTAGATGACAGTTCAGAGCAGCAGAGGTACCCTCACGGGCTGACACCCGGCGGCCATCCTCTGCTGAGGCGGCCTAATGGGCTCTGCACTCCAGACATTAGAGGCCGCTCACAGTGTGGAGATGGTGCCTGAGGGCCAGATACTTCCTCACATCCCTGACGCTGTCCATCCAGCTCTTTTCTCCAACCTGGATGCCACCCCCAGAAGAGGTTGGGTGAGAAAACTGAATTGCCTGAGAAAAACCTGAATCAATGGAGTTTACCCTGAACTAACTAAAATCAGGCTCCCTAACACCAGGCAGAATGGGGACAGGGTCCAGAAAGTCAACTTAGTTAAGGGAAAGCAAACATTTATTTTTTACATACTTGATCATGCAGACAAATAATCTGCAGAAAAATCCTCTACCTTAAAAAAGAAAAACAAAACAAAAACCAGTCTTACCTCAATTCTACCCCCCCAAAGCTCTCCCACCCCCTTTCATTCCCTGCACTGCCAAATTTTTATAGAAAATTATCTATACCTGGCGCCTCCATTTACTCCTCAACCCCTCCTCATCCCTCACGTGGCTCCAGGCTAATATACCTGCTCTCTAACAGGTCAGTTATTCAGAAAACACTTATTGAACTTATACTTGGAGCTATCACTTTTCCAACTCTTTCTGACTAAGAAACGTAGGTATAATTAATAAATAAAGAGCCTCGTGAATGTTCTATTGACACTTCAAATGAGTTCAAACCCAACTCATGGTCTTCCCCCTCACAGCAGCTTAACCTACTGGTTTGTGAGCTTCAAACAGGTTCCAAACTCTGGGGGCATCTTTAAGTCTTTTCTCTTTTCTTTTCCTCATCTGATCCATTTCAGGTCTTTTTGCTTTGGGGACTTACCACGGAGGGTTGGTGTGAAAGACCAGTAAGCTAGATCTCTGTGCTTGTTAACTAGAAGTATGCTTCAAGATCACTTGTGTTAAACACGCAAAGATTAAAAGCAAAAAAAAAAAAAAAAAAAAAAAATCCCTGATGCCCCTGATCCCACTCCAGATGTACTAGCTCTGGGTATAGAACCTGATCGGATTGTCAGCCTCTTTTATTTGTGTTCTGTGGACTGATCAGAAAGGACTCCTGTGTTGTTCCCTGCTCTTCCCAGCCAGATGGGAGCTGGGTTTTTTTTTTGTTTTTTTTTTTTAAGATTTTATTTATTCATTTGACACAGAGAGAGAGATCACAAGTAGGGAGCTGCTTCTGACTGTGTCTTATCCTGCTGTCTTCTAGCCCAGGGCTTGGAAGATCCCTGCAGGGATCTCTACTGATTGAGTTTGAATCCTCAAAAGCATCAAATAGATTATATTTGGAAGTAAATAGCCTGCCATGTGCTTTAGATGCTACGTTTGAGCTATTTGATTCTTGACATACGGGATCTGGGGCTCTCATGTATCCCTGCCACTGACATATCAAGAGTCCATCAGAAATCAGTTTGTGAACTTCAAGATGTATACAGCTGTCATAGCTGCCTCTCAGAGCCCTCCTGAATCACGCATGAATGGCCTGTGAGGCCATGAAACGGCCTGCCTCACTCATTCTGGCTGATCCAGTTACCCAAGCTCCATTTGTAGCTGGTGGGGCTGTGGTGTGGCCCGCGGTCACCTGTCAATCAGTTGCTCAACCAGCCGGCCATAGAGTCAATCACTCATTCACTCATGCAGGCCTCCAGCCGTACAGTCATCCGTCCACCCGTCCAACAGATAGCTGCTGAGAGCCTACTATGTGCCAGATGCTATCTTCGCATTGGAGACAAAACAGATGGTGACATGAAGGACACAGGACCCCTGGGACCTACCAGGACGGCGTTGAGCGGGTGTCCCCGCAGTTGCCTTGCAGAAAGACCGCAGTCTGGCACCTGACTGAGCGTTGCCTCCCACTCTCAACTCTCTTGTCATGCTTTGCTCTTTCCAGCTGGGGTTGAGCGCTGACTCTTGGGTCCCAAGCCGCAGGCAGGAAGGAAGCTTGGGCAGGGATGAGGTGGAAGTTGTGAAGGTGCCATGAAAACAAGGATGTAATGGGGAACATAGTGGGAAAGGCGGCCTGAGAGGCAGCCTTCGGAGCAGACCCTGGCGTGGCCTGGAGCGTGTTTCCCGGTTGCTGCCTTCACGGTCTCTGGGGGAGGGG
>LNAC01000139.1:2060-49544 GCA_002007465.1 Ailurus styani | reverse complement strand
TGGCGAGGAGCGCGCGCCCGGCCGGCTCGGCGCCGGGTCCCCCAGCCGCGGGCGGCCGCCCAGCAGCCCCCTCGCCGGACCATGGCGACTGGCAGTAAGTGCGCTCGGGCCGCCGAGGCCCCGGGTGGGAGGCCGCGGGGCCCGAGGGTGGGAAGTTCTCCTCTTTCCGACGCCTGCCTTTGTGCCAGGCTCGCGGGAGCGGCGGCCAGGGGGCCCCCGTCGCCCCCCGGCGGACCCCTGTCCCTTCGCCCCTCACCCTCCGCTGCCTGGCAGGCCTTGAGAGGCGCAGGTGGTTCTGGCCGCTTGCCCGGGAGGGATGTGGCCAGAGGGCATGCTCCGATATGGAGGGTCACGGCGATGCCGCGGGGCCTGCCGTCGAGCCCTCTGGGGGCAGTGCCCCCAGGCCCAGACCCAGCCTTTGGGGAGCCCTGCCACCGAGACACCGCGAGCTTTTGGCGCTGTCGGGTCAAGGTTCGCCTCGAGTTTGGGTGATTTGCGCGCTTTCTTTCTGAGGATGAGGGCGGCTTGACTGGTCGGCTGCCCCGTGGCCCCACGTGGGCCACGTCCCAGCGCGCAGCTGAGGGCTGGCCAGAGACCGCACCTGGTCACCACGGCCAGGGAGTGAGGTGAGCGTGCACGTAGGCTCAAACTACTGAATGGAAGTGTTGGAAGGCGCTGAGCTGGCCTCCTTGGAGCCTCTTGGCACCACAGCTTTCTTGGCTCAGTGCTTTTGGAAATGGAATCACGTCTATGAAAGCTGGTTAAGTAAGAAGTATTGGAAGCTGGATGCATATTAATAGCGTCCCAAAGGGAGGTCAGAGTAAAACCATCAGTCACACCTGCCCCATAATTACTTTGTAGGAGGTGCTGTGTCCAAAGCCCTTATCACACACCTAGCACATTTTAGGGAACTCTTGAATGAGTGCATGAATGAATGAATGAATGAATGAATGAGTGAATGATGTATTGATCAGAGAGGAGATTTGGTAGGCTTTTTTTTTTTTAAAGATTTTATTTATTTATTTGATAGAGATAACAAGTAGGCAGAGAGGCAGGCAGAGAGAGAGGAGGAAGCAGGCTCTCTGCTGAGCAGAGAGCCCTTTGCTGGTCCCAATCCCAGGACCCTGAGATCGCCACCTGAGCTGAAGGCAGAGGCTTAACCCACTGAGCCACCCAGGCACTCTTGGTAGGCATTTTTGAGGGGTGAGACAGGACAAAGATTGGAAGATGGGGATTCACATTTCTGCAAACATTATTATTTTTCTCTTAGACTATGATCCCAGCCAAGAACACAACTTTGGTATAGTGCAGAGAGTGTGGCTTTTTGTAGCCAAACAGATCTGAAATTCACTAGTAGTGGGGCCATGTCAGATGTCCTCTGTTTCTTTATCTTTAAAGTCAGGACAAAGCTGACCTATCTTTTGCACAGTGGTGGGCACAGAGTAGGCCCTCAATAGAGGTTGGTTGCTTACCCTCTTTACCATCATTTTATGTGTGTGGAGATGCCAACATGCTCTCCCCTTTTTTAAATGAAAAATAATCTAGATCGTGTTTTGATAATAACATCAACTAATCTGGGCCAAGCCTCCACTTTTCTCTCATTTATAAAAGGGTGGTCCGGCTAACCTTTTTTTTTTTTTTTTTTTTTTTGGTCTAGGAAAGAAATTACCAATTTAGGCTTTTGTTAACAAAGTAAGACTCAACAAAGTGGCAGATAATTACATTTGGCCTTATTATTGTATTTCTTAAGGAAAACAACAACTTGAAAGTAACTATAGGCATTTGTGCATCACACAAATGCAGTAGGACAGTGTTCTATTATTCATTTTCTATATTTTGGGCAAAGATGATCCATTTGGTATTCTAGAAAACAGCCATATTTCTGTCCCAATTTATTTAGATAACTGTTTCTTCCATTTCTTTACATGGTATATTCCACTCTACCGAAGATTCAAACTTTATTCCATTGATTTTGTTTATGGAAAAAAATTATTCAACCACATTATCTCACGAACTGACTTTTAGGCATAGTCTTAGAACTGTTTATTCTCAGCTGGGATGGAGCAGGAAATCTGAAAAGTTTCCAGAGTGTAGAGGATAATTAGTTTGTCTTTGTTCTTATTCGGAAGTAATGTGAGAGACTTCCTACGTGTTCCTACTATGGAAATGAAGAGAAGGGAAGCATTCTCAGCCAGTGTCTTGAAAAATTCTCCCTAAATCTTGACCATGCTTACAGCTTCAAGTCCCATAGTCCTCTTACAGTTAGCACGAAAGTGGGCCTGAAACTAGAGCTCAGCGTTCCTCCCAGAGGCAGAGTACTTAGTCTGGCTGCATATTATAATTACCCCCAAGAGCTTTTTAAAAAATACTCTGGTATCTATCTATCTATCATCTATCAATGTAGTAATTTTCAGACTCAAACGTGTATCTGAATGACCTGGAGGGCTTGTTAAAAGATTGCTGGGCCCCACCCCAGAGCTTCTGATACAATCACGTTGGATTGTTGCCTGAGAATTTACATTTCTAACAAGTTCCAGGTGATGCTGAAGCTGCAGTGCTTCCCGTCCTCCTCTCTACCTCTCCAGGTGAGAGGCAGGTAGCCACCTAGAGTGACAGTCACTTCTTCAGCAGTCCTGTCCTGTCACTGTGCAGCGAGGACATGGCCTCAGTAAGACATAGCAAAGCTGGGCACAGTGCGGCCTCAGGGCTCTAGCTGACTGCTCTCCCATTTTTCTCCCCCAGGAAATTTTCCCTTGAGAGAAATATTGGTTCTAAAGCCAGGCAAAATCTGAATGCTCTACTCCAGTCATTTCTGGAAGGAATCCAGAAGGACCTACTTTATGAATGTGGTATGTAAATTGATATAAAATACAGAGATACTTTAAAAATATTTGCCTGGCAACTTACCACCTTCAAAAAAAAGAATATAACAAATAGAATGAAAATACCCTTATGTCCAGGTAGCCTGCTGTCTAGGAGCCCATTCCCGAGGAAGAATGGAGCATCTGAGGACCTCAGCTGGGTTCGCAGTGAGTTGTGAAATGGCAGGGAACTTGGGATCCTCAAACTAAATTCCCCTTGGACTATTCGGGTTTTTATTTGGATAATCCAGGTTATAAGATATTTAAAATGTTGAAAAATTGGGAGGAATTTTAAAAGGAAAAAAAGGTAAGAGACTAGCAGGGAAAAATCGCTGCTAGCGTGAACAGCCCAGTCTATTATATAAAGTGGTGGTACTTAGGTATTTGAACTATATTTCATGATTGCCTCAGTAACAAGTGTTCCAGATAATTTTGTGTTTCCAAATCACAGTGAAGTATTATTTCTTTTTCTTCCATTTATGTAATTTGTTTCATTACTAATATTTCTCCTTATGAGTCTTTGTTATTGAAGTCACTGTAGTCTGTTTATGAGAATGGTTTGTCAGGGACAGCGAGGCATGTTTGGGCAATGTTGGAAATATATAATTATATTATGCCCCAGAAATCTCAGGCAAGTCTCAAGTGGATGGGTCTTTGTAGCTGTTGTGGATGAACATTGGCGTTGTAAGGGAAACATCTGGTCCCCATTTGGTGGCTCCTGGTTTACTGGTTGATCTTCTGTCAGTATTGCTTGGTCCATTCACAGGTTACCCCCAGGCCACCTCCACCAGTGGCCATTCCTCCTTTCTATTTTTGGTCGGTAACCTGCAGTTTCTTTTTTTTTTTTTTTTTTTTNGAGAGAGAGAGAGATCACAAGTAGGCAGAGAGGCAGGCAGAGAGAGAGGAGGAAGCAGGCTCCCTGCCGAGCAGAGAGCCCGATGTGGGCCTCGATCCCAGGACCCTGAGATCATGACCTGAGCCGAAGGCAGAGGCTTTAAACCGCTGAGCCACCCAGGCGCCCTAACCTGCAGTTTCTATTCCCCATCCCACCTGCCCCATCAGCAATTTCCACTTTGTGCTTAGTGCTCAGGATAGAAGGAAGGAGAGCAGAGAAAGGAAAAATCAAGCACAGGCACTTAGCAGGTGAAGGTTGGAACTTCTAGATAGTTACCGTTCAGGATTTAGGATGTTTAGGATTTGAAAGAAAATTGCTTGACTTTGAGTGAAAACAGACCCATTCTTGAGTAAATTTCTTTCCAATTCTACTAATCATTAAAAAGCATACAAATAGTGCCAATTAAAAAATAGAGGCCAACTAAGAGTTGGAAAATTACTACTTTGCAACCGTCATAGTAACAATTGGTGCAAAAATCATCCATGGATGCTAAACTATGGTGTGAAAACTTGAAGGCCAGAATTTTTACATTCTTGGAGATGACTTACATTAATTGCAAAGGGGGAACATGGTAATTTTACAGTAGAGAAACCTGGGGGTACACTGCCTTGTCCAAGTAATCAAAGTTGATATCACTGGTAATGGAGCAAACAGATATCCTGTGTTTCCTGATATGAAGCACTGGGAAGGACTCGAGGCCACTTGTGCCAAAAAGGTATAACCTGTTTTTTTTTTTTTTAAGATTTTATTTATTTATTAGAGAGAGAGTGTGTGTACATGAGCTGGGGAAGAGACAGATGGAGAGGGAGAAGTAGACTTCCCACTGAGCAAGGGAGCTCAGTGTGAGACTTGATCCCAGGATCCTGGGATCATGACTTGAGCTGAAGGCAGATGCATAACCAACTGAGCCACAGAAGTGCCCCTATAATCTGGTTCTAATCTAGAGGAAATATCAGACAAATGCACATTGAGAGACATCCCACAAAAGTCTGTTGCATGAGAAGTGTCTGAGACACTCCTCCAGATTGAGGGAGACCAAAGAGACAAGTAAACGCAGTGGATGATTTTGGATCAGACCCTAAATTGGGGGAAAAAAGGCTACAAAGGACAATGTTGTGGTAATTGGTGAAATTTGAATACAGATCGTATATTGGATAATAGCCTTGTATCAAAGTTAAATCCCTTAAATATGATATTTTTATTGTAGTTTGGAAAGGAATGTCTTCATTCTTAAGGGAAACTGAAATATTTATGGGTAAGGGGGCATGATGTCTGTAACCAAATCTCAAAAGGTTTAGGAGAAAAATAAGTACATATATGTGCATTTATATGTATATGTGTGTTATACAAGGAAGATAAAGAACATGTGGCAAAATTTTACCATTTGGAGAATCTAGGAATTCTCTCTACTATTCTTGCAACTTTTCTGTTAAATAATAAAAAAAAAAAGAAAAATCCCAACAACGTACAAATGACAATGGTGGGATGACAAATCTGTGGTTCTAGATATTGTGGTCTATTACCATTGAGTTTACTTTCTGAAAAAAATCATGTTGAAAGACCCTTAATTTTGAACTCCTAATTTTGGTTTGAGATCATAACATTAACAAAACTATTAATCACAGAAAAGTTCATATACATAAAAAAGAAGGAGAACAGTATAATAATGTACTCCATGTACTCTGTGTACTCAGTATTTTGCCAATCTTATTGCATCTATCTTCCCACTACTTTTTTGGAGAAGGTACTCTGGGAGCAAATGCAAGATATCATGTTCCTTTAACCATTGATGCCTCCGTGTGCCTCCATGTACACTTTTCCCCTCCCATAACGCCCATGCTGCTAGTGCACTTAGGAAAAGTAACAATTCCGCAATAAGAGATGATAGCATTTGGATATTGTTAGTATGATAGAATAGGAACCAGAGTTCTGAGGACATATCGATTTGACATATACGGGTTGTACGCTTGTTTTAAGTTTGAAAAGATGACTAAACCTGGTAATTAAAAATGGTTTAGAAAAAAGGATCTGAGAAGCTGCTTGTTCTTGTTGTGTTTTCCCAACTCCTCCTCCTGTTTATTTTATTTTTTTTTAAAGATTTTATTTATTCATTTGACACAGAGAGAGAGATTACAAGTAGGCAAAGGCAGGCAGAGAGAGGAGAGAGGAGGAAACAGGCTCCCCGCTGAGCAGAGAGCCCGATGTGGGCCTCGATCCCAGGACCCTGGGATCATGACCTGAGCCGAAGGCAGCGGCTTTAACCCACTGAGCCACCCAGGCGCCCTCCTCCTCCTGTTTCTAAACCAAGAATTAAATTTTTGAAGAAAACAAAAAGATGGGTATGGAGACAGAATTCTGGACTGATTTTACCTATTTGATGTGACCCTATTGAAACATTCTGAAAGTCAAAATGACTGACTTCATACTGAAAGGCTAGAATTCAATATGTTTTAATTTCAGCGTGGCATCTTTGATTCGGTAAGCCCAGAGAAGCCTTTTCTTGCTGAGTTGACTTTCTAATGTTTTGTATAGAAATGGGCCAGATCTCATGGGAGGAATAAGCCTTTTCCTGCATAGGATAGATTTGGATGACATTTGTTCTTTTAGGTCACTAGGGTATCATTAAGTTATTAACTATTATTAAGCATTGTGGGTTGATAGAAAGATGCCCATTATGCCATTTAACAATGATGTATATATATTAAAATGATGGTAAAACTCTTTGACAACTCTTAATGAATTAAGGAGGTATCTGAAGCATATATTGCAAATGAAATTCTTATACATAGCTTTCATGCTCCCATTAATGGATTATGTACATCTGATTTTAGGCGGTTTGAATTTATGCATAGATACCATCCCTTTACGATAGATTTTCTTATTGAAAATAAGAGTATAATGTTCTTGAGAGTTCTCATTTTAGGAATGCAATGTCACATTTTATAGTTTGATTTACAGCGAAACGATGATTAAGACACATAAAATGATTTTATCCACCCTATGTGAAAATTCCCCTGGCTTACATACTACTATATTTATATACTACTTTAATGTATTATAATCTATTTAATCAAAATTCGATTTTCCATTGACTTAGCTCAATATACAATTGAAAAGGTTGATGAATTCAGTGTGATGGTGGAAGAAAGTACAGGCTTAGTGTCCTAAGTGCTCGAGTTCGAAACTCTGGACCTAACACTCACTGTCCGGGTAACTGCCAGTAAATTGTTTAACTACCCAGGGCTTTGTTTTATTCCACTCTGAGAAGCTGTAGAAATTAATGAGATGGTGTACATAGTAGGCATTAAATACATGTCTCCTCACCCTCTACAAGATCCTTCCCATAGTCTGTGCCTCATGTGACAGGAATAATCTGTCCTTTAGAAATGGGAGTCCCAGTCTTTGATTCCATTTTTCTTTGTGAAGAATATAAAATGAAGATTAAATTATCTGTTTAGGAATGTAAGAGTCCACAGAAGTGAATCTAGGAGAAATCACCCAAAGGCAGAGAACTCAGATTAAAAACAGAAGTATTAAATCATGGCATTTTCTCGCCCAAGGCTGATTGTTTTGCACAAGTGTGTTTATGGCACATCTCATGAGCATATGGGCTTGTGGTAAATGTGCACACATACAATTTTTTAAAAGATTTTATTTATTTCTTTGACATAGAGGAGATCACAAGTAGGCAGAGAGGCAGGCAGAGGGAGAGAGGGAAGCAGGCTCCCCACTGAGCAGAGAGCCCGATGCAGGGCTCGATCCCAGGACCCTGAGATCATGACCTGAGCTGAAGGCAGAGGCTTAACCCACTGAGCCACCCAGGTGCCCCCACACATACAATTTTTAATAACTTAGGGCGATTTCAGTGATGGGGTCTTAGAGGTGCTACGACAGCTATCTCTTTTATGGAAGTTGCAAGAGGGCTGTGGGATCCTCTCTGCTGATTTGCTCTTGGTGATCTTTTTGGGCTTTGTAGTCTTGTTCCTCACTTGGGCATGACTGATGGGTGGTTGTAGGCCTGGGTGGGTGTTGTTTCAGGGTGCCTCCCCAGAGTTTGATACCTCCTGGCTCTGAAGTCTTATAAATCCTGTCCAGTGATGTCAATAAGTCTGAGGAAATTTCTTTTCTCTTTCTTCTTCTTTTTTAAAGATTTTATTTATTTTTTTGAAAGAGAGAGAGAGCATGAGAGGGGGGAGGGTCAGAAGGAGAAGCAGACTCCCCACTGAGCAGGGAGCCCGATACGGGACTTGATCCTAGGACTCCAGGATCATGACCTGAGCTGAAGGCAGTCGCTTAACCAACTGAGCCACCCAGGCACCCTCTGAGGAAATTTCTGCTTGTCCCATTATTGAGCTTCAAAAAGGCATAATCTTCTAGTAATGTCCATAATGACCTCATCTGCCTGATGTCCCTGGTGCCTGATGACCTTGGCCATCCAGTTCTGAGAGTAACCTTTCTGTCTCATACTCCCACTGCCCATCTTGATATTCCCCATTTCTCTTGCATTTCAGCCCATGCTCTTAACTCTGCTTACCTGCCAATCAATGTTTCCCTTTCCTTTCATTATTCCTTTGAACTTCGGCTGAACCACACTGGCTCTGTCAGCCTCAGGTTTGTAGAGTCCCCAGCTGCCTTCAAAGAACCCTCTCTTGCTTCTGCATAGTCAGAAAGCAGAGGATAGTCCTTTATTCCTCAGACTCTACCAGCCTGTCCTTAGGATTTTTAGAGGCACATTATAATGCCCTTCTTGACTGGTCCATTAGCATTGAGTCAGTTGTTAGATTTTAGTGGTGATAGTTTCAATGATAGTTATTGTTATTTTTCTTTGTGCTCCCCCTGTATTTGTTATCTATTGGTGAATAGCAAGTTACCACAAGCTTAGTGCCTTAAAACAGCACACCATCTCCCAGCTCTGTTAAGTCAGGAGTCTGGGCAGGACTTCTGGGAGTTGGGAGTCTGCAAGGTTGAAATTAGGGTGTCAGCCAGGGCTGGGTTCTTATCAGAAGGCCTGAAGCTTGATTGGGGAAGGATCTACTTCCAGGCTTACATTGGCATATTATCAGAACTTCACATGTTGGCAGGATTCAGAACCTTGCCATCACGTGGACTGAGGATCTCCATTTCTTGTTGGCTGGAGGTCATTCTCTGGTCTTTAATACATGAACCTCCTCAATGTGTCACTTACTTCATCACAGCTAGCAAGGGACAGAATTTCCTAGCAAGATAGTATTAAAATACGTAATGGATACAATCATTGAAATGACATATCATCACTGTTGACATATTTTATTGTTTAGAAGGAAGTTATGGATTCTGCCTGAACTCAGAGAAGGCATTACACAAAGGTGTGAGTATCAGAAGGTGGGGACAGTTGGAGACCACCTTAGAGTCTGTCTGATATACTCCCCATGAAACTTGGAGCATCTACTTCATTTAGTTTTTTGTTTGGTGCACCCCATTCCTCTTTAAAACTCTAGATAACACTGGGGCGGTAAAGCCTGAAGTGATAATTGCTTTGCTCAGAAAAGAAATTGTTCTCCTCCCTCCTACCAGAGAGCTGTTGGGCTGTAGGAATGATGGTGGGGTAGGGAAGGGTAGTTTTTGGTCTTGGAGCTGTTATTGGGGAAGTCATGTCAGAATGAGATGCTTTGTGACATAATAAGCAGCAGACAGTATGCTTTGTGAATTACTTTTATGAAAGCTGATAAAAATTTTTAAAAATTGAAACACTCAAAAGGTTTCACTTTTGGAAAAGTTTAAAAATCAAGCGAGTCAGGACAAAGCTATGAAATTAGGCTTGAAAGTCGATGAAGGCGGGCATGCGATGTGATGAGCTCTGGGTGTTATATGCAACTAAGGGATTACGGAACCCTACATTAAAAACTAATGATGTACTGTATGTTGGCTAATTGAACTTAAATTAAAAAAAAAAAAAGAAAGTCAATGAAAGTCCCAGAAAGAGAAAAATAAGGGGAATGAAAACTCTATCAAAGAGAAGCTATTTTCTCATGGGGGCAAATGGATTTTATTAAAGTATCTTGTCAGTGTGTGAAGTATTATAAGGGGATAAGGGATTATTTAAGGCTTTAAGCCTCTATTTGTGTTGCATTCTTATAAATGATTTTCTCCATTTCAAACTATTGTTTTTGACTTATTGAGAGGATGACAGATACCAGGAAACTGAAGAATTCCTAACTACTGATAATATTGTTCTGTGTGACAACAAACTGTAGGCTGAATTCTTGCTATAAAATGGACTCAGAGTTTAGGATATGAAACTATTCTGAAGAGTTTTTTTCCCCCCAGTGGTAAATAATTGATTTTTATTGCATGTCCTTTTCTTGAAACTCTCAACATCTTGATTGTTTTGGTTGCTACTTATCACGGGAAAGCTATTCTCCAGTAAAAGAGATGTAATTACAGTCATCAGCTACTTGTAATTAAGGTAAGACTATCCTAGTTCTAATAAATTGAACCTAGAGACAAACATTAAATTTACATTTTTATCAGATAAAATCAGCCTATATAAAATGAATAGAAGGGAGGAGTCTGAACTTATTTTCTTAAAAGGGATTCTGTCCCCCGTTGTGCCCAAATCACATGCCGTTTTCTCTTTGAAGTCTTTATAAACTTGCCAACAGAGGCAGCTGTCCAACAGACTCTCAACAGAATCTATTGCTCACTTTATTTATACCTCTTAAGTTTTTTTGTTTTGTTTTGTTTTTTTCTTTTGTGGCTTCTTTCTAGTCTATAAGTTCTATGAGGGAAAGATCTACTTTTAGGCTTATTTCCTCAATTTTGTCATCCTATTGAATAAGCATGGTGCCTTGCAGAGCTACTCATGTTGTTGTCAAATTTGGTCTTTTTCTCTACTGTGAGACTTGACTTTTCCTTGGATTCCCCTTTTTACTCCAGCAGTTCTCAAAGTGTGGACCTAGCAACCCTGGGAGGTAGAAGTCCCTAAGACTTTAGAGCATCAGTGAGGTCAAAACTACTTTCATAATAATACCAATATTGTATATGTCTTTCCATTTTTCTTTTCTTGACTGTTCATCAGAATTGGAAGAGGGTACATGGGGAGCAATGACATCCTCACCCTGTGACTTCTAGAATGTATCCTGTTTCTCACTCTAGTTCAATTCTCACAACTTTCCTGTGTTAAGGTTGGTTTTATGCATGGACCATCTAGGGGTATGGTCAGAATTTCACAGATTTATAAGTTTACTTTATCCAGTTCCCTCTTCTCTGTCATCTTCACCACCATCTCCAAACCCCCAGCTGAGATGAGGCAGGGTGATGCTGCTTTGCCGTCCTTCACTTGGTACAGCAGTGGTTGATAGTGCTTCCCTTCATAACCTGTAGCCTCAGAGGTCACGGTGCCAGTGAAGAGAGGTCGGGGCACTGCCTTTTTCCTGATGTTATGTTAGTGTAGAGCAGGGATGGTCATTGAAGCTCCAGCCTGCCCTGTCTGCAGCACACGCTGGGAGGAGGAGGCGTGCTCCTGCTTTGGTAGTGTGGGGCCGGGGTGGAGAGCAGGGCTCCTCTCTTTGGTCTCCACAGTGCCTGGTGGGGAGGCACAGGGATGTGGCTCTTTCATGCTCTTTGCTTGGAGTCGGCCAAGTGGATTAAAAGAGGTTCCGTCCTTTTGGGCTGTCCTCTTCCACGTCCTCTGTCTAGAGAGAAGAGATCTCAGTTGGGGATGATTTGCCCTATAGGTGACATCCAACAGTGTCTGAAGACATATTTTGCTGTCGCAAGTGGGAAGTTGTTACTGGCATCTAGTGGGTAGAGATTAAAGATGCTGCTAAATATACTAGAGTACACAGAAGAGCCCTACCCCTGCCCTGAACAAAAAAGAATGATCTAGTCCGAAATATCAATAATGCCAAGCTTGAGAACCCCTGAGCTATAGAGAGTGGACTTTTCTTGGAGCCGTTCTCCTGCTCCTCCTCCTCCTTCTTCTTTTTCTTCTCCTCCTCCTCCTCCTTCTTCCTTTTTTTTTAAACATCTATTTCATCTTATCCAAAAATAGAGGTCCCCTCAACATTTTAATACATTATTTTTCAGACCTTGTCATCTATCATGGATGAGAAATGTAATTTATAATTTAGTTCTTAGATACATTATCTTTCCCCTTTGGTTGATTTTGGGAATTCTTTTTCTTTTATTTTCAATTTCAATTTCATTATATGGATAGATGTAGATTTGTTTTCAAAGAATTTTTTTAGATTCACAACAAAATTGAGAGGGAGAGGGACTTCCTATATATACTCTCTGCCCACATATACACAGTCTCCCCCATTATCAACATTGCTTACCAGAATGGTGCATTTATTTATTTACCAAGGATGAACCTGCATTGATACATCATAATCATCCAAAGTCCATAGTTTGCATTAGAGTTCACTCTTGGTGTTATACATTCTGTGTGTTTGGACAAACATATAATGACCTGCACCCACTGTTTTTTCATACAGAGCATTTTCACTCCCTTAATTCCCTGTGCTCTGCCTATTCATCCCCACCAACCCTACTCCAGCAACCACTGATCATTTTTACAGTTTTGCCTTTTCCAGAACATCAAGTAATTGGAATCATATAGTATGTAGCCTTTTAAGATTGGCTTCTTTCACTTAGAAGTACACATTTAAGTTTCCTGCATGTCTTCTCAAGGCTTGATAGCTTATTTCTTTTTAATGCTGGATAATATTCTATCATTTGGATGTAACACAGTTGATTTCTCTGTTCACCTACTGAAGTACAAGTTGGTTGCTTCCAAGTTTTGGCAGTTATGATTAGAGCTGCTATAAACATTTTTGTGTGGACATGAGTTTTCAACTTATCCGAATAAATACCAAGAAGCACAATGGCTGGATTGTATGGTACAAGTGGGTTAAGTTTTGTAACAAACCACCACACTGTCTTCCAGAGTGGTTGCACCATTTTACATTCCCACCAGCAATGAATGAGAGTTCCTCTTGCTCCATATGTTTTCCTGTATTTGATGTTGTCAGTATTCCAGATTTTTGTCATTCTAATAGGTGTGTAGTGGTATTTCATTGTTTTAATTTGCATTTCCCTAATGAGATATAAGGAGTATCTTTTCATATGCTTATTTGCTATCTGAATATCTTCTTTGATGAGGTGTCTATTAAAGTCTTTGGTCCTTTTTTAAATTGGGTTTATTGTTGATTTTTAAGAGTTCTTTGTATACATTGGATAGCAGTCCTTTATTTTTATAAATGTCTTCATTGCAATATTTTCTCCCAGTCTTTCTCTTGTCTTCTAATTCTCTTGACATTGTCTTTCACAGCAGACATTTTTAATTTTAATGAAGTCTAGATTATCAATTGTATCACAACTCCTGTCTTTGCTGTTATATCTAAAAAGACATCATCATACCCAAGGTCATGTAGGTTTTCTCCTATGCTATCTTCTAGGAGTTTCAGTGTTTTGCATTTTACATTTCGGTCTGTGATCCATTTTGAGTTAATTTTTGTGAAGGATATAAGGTCTGTGTCTAGATTTATTTATTTTTTTTGCACGTGGACGTCCTTTTGTTACAGCACCATTTTTTGTAGAGACTGTCTTTGCACTATTGTATTTCCTTTGTTCCTTTGTCGGATATCAATTGATTCTATTTATGGGGGTCAGTATCTGAGCTCTTTATGTGTTCAGTTGATCTATTTATCTCTTCTCTCACTGACACTACACCGTCAGATTGCCATAGCTTTTTGGTAGGTCTTGAAACCTCCAATTTTGTTCTTCTTTGATATTGTGTTGGCTATTCTGGGTCTTTCGCCTCTCCGTATAAACTTTAGAATCAATTTGTTAACATCCATTAAAAACTTGCTGGGATTTTTGTTGAAATTGCATTGAATCAATTGGGGAAGACCTAACATCTTGACGATGTTGAATCTTATCAATGAAACGTGGAGTACGTCTGCTTTTGTTTAGTTCTTTTATTTAGTTCATCAGAATTTTGTAGTTTTTCTCACATAGATCTTGTACATATTTTGTTAGATTTATACTGAAGTTTAAATTTTTGTGTGCGTGTGACTTGTTTTTGTTCATGTTTAATCTTAATTCTCGTCTCTGATTCTGGAAAGTTCTTTGTTATCATCTCTTGAGTATTAGCTCTTCCCCAATCCCTCTCTTCTTCCCTTTTTAGACCTTGTTAGACTGACATACACTGAAGCTTCCTGTATTTCTTATCCGCCAACTACCCATCCATCATATTCACATTCTTTCTTGCTCTCTCTCTCTCTTCCTCTCCCTCTTATAGAATTTCTTTAGATTTGTTCTCCACTTTGGCAGTTTTCTTTTAAGTGAGGTCTACTCTGCTATTTAACCTACCAA
The DNA here is from genome assembly GCA_002007465.1 of Ailurus styani. NCBI lineage: Eukaryota > Metazoa > Chordata > Mammalia > Carnivora > Ailuridae > Ailurus > Ailurus styani. Next base: position 35,429 of record LNAC01000139.1, on the reverse strand, counting down.
ATGTTTTTCATTCCAGAGATGGTAATTTTCATTAATATTTGGTAACTTAAAAAAATCCTTTTCCTATAGTATCTTCTGCTTCACTGTTTTCTAAATTATTGTAAAACATTATTATTTTCTAGACTTTTATATTCATCCACAGTTCCCACTTCTGGAAGTGTCAACTTTGCTGTCTGTTGATTAACCTCAATGGTGATTTATTTCTTCATGTGGTCTTTGATATTTAATTTTGCTAGCTCATCTTTAGTGAGAGTTTCCCATAAGCCTTGCCTGGGAAAGAGTCTCTAAGGACAGAGATTTTCATGTGTTTCCTGGATCCCTAGGGATTTTAGTGGTCTTGGATCACTTTTTATATTAACTATTTATCTGGAGTTCTTAAACTGTGAATGTAGAAAAAAAAGTTTAGACCCTTTACTTTGTGCAAGCTTAGGATTTCTATTTGTCAAGGGTGATTTTTTTTTTTTTTTTTTAATTCAAGGCCCAGGGCACTCAGCAAACATCTTTGCTCTTTGTGGGGGCTAGTAAGCAGGCTTTGTATGGTCTTCGGTTTCATTTGCAAGAGTGTTCTTTAATGTGTTGGGCTTCACTCTGGCAGGGAGGAGTGGATGGAGCTTCAATACCTGTTCTTCCTTGTATGGACCCATCACCCCTAAATCTTGAGATTAAAGCCCAGTGGAGGGGCGCCTGGGTGGTTCAGTCAGTTAAGTCTCTGCCTTGGGTTCTGGTCATGATCCTGCATGGATCCCCTGCTCAGCAGGGAGTATTTTTTTCCCTCTTCCCCCACCCCTGCTTGTGCTCTCTCTCTCTCTCAAATAAAATCTTGGAAAAAAAAAAAAAGTAAAACCCAGTGGATTGCTGAGGCTCTGGCTTTGATTTTCTTTGGTTTTTGGAATCTGGGGAATATTTGTCTTTTAGAGCTCACCTATGTATTTACATGTACTTTTTTGCTTATATTTTTCTGGAATTTTATGTGCCTTTGGTGGGAAGGGCACATCCATATAAACTCTGTATATATTATGGCCAGAGTCCTGAATTTACATTTGAGGTAGATCACTCATCCATACATCCAGTTGTATTGGCATGGGAATACTCCTTGGTCCTCTGTTTTTTTTTTCTTTTGAAATTACTTATTAAACACATTGCTATATTGCAATTAACTATTATTTGAAAAAGCAGTATGGTGTTTGCTGTATTAATAGATGGCACATATCCGAGCATCTCCATAAAATTGGGCAGGTGTTTGATGATGTCTTTCTGTTTTCAAAACACTTGTTTTAATTTCTTTAAGGCTTTAAAGAAACCTTTTATAAATCCTAATTTTTATCCCCATTAAACATATGAAGATATTGAGATTAAGTTGTTGCATTATTTGCTATCACAAAAGATTTTCAGTGAAGGAGGCAGTGCAATTAATACCTTCACTGATGTTAAAAATCAGTTCAGAGGGGCATCTGGGTGGCTCACTTGGTTGTGTCTGCCTTTGGCTCAGGTCATGATCCCAGGACCCTGGGATTGAGTCCCTGCTCAGCAGGGAGGCTGTTTCTACCTCTCCCTCTGCCCCTCCTCCCTACTCATGTGTTTGCTTTCTTTCTCTCTCTCAAATAGAGAAACTCTTAAAAAAATCAGTTCATAGACTGGCATTTTCTGTAGGACTGACTAGTACAGTGATATGTACTACATGGACCCACTCTTTCACTTCATAGTACATTGTGAACGTTGTCTCATGGAAGATCATTATTTTATGATTTAACAATTGTCTTTTAATGGACATTTACTTATTTACTCCCAGGTATGCAACTGCTGAATCAAAGGATGTGCTCATTTGATAATCTGATGTCGCCCAATTTTCCTTCAGAAAGATCGCATGGACTTGTGCTTTCACCAGCACTGCACTGATAACATTTAGCAAAACTTTTCTACAAAAATAAATCTCAAGCTGTAGATAATGTAACAAAAGTTTTCTCAACCTGGCTCACAGACACTGTGCTATCTCTCCCAATTTCCCCAGGTTCGTGAGACCTATTTTTCTGGGTCTAGAACAGTGGTTTGCAAAGCATGGTCACCTGGCCAGAGCATTAGTATCCCCAGGAACTTCTTAGAAATGTGTGCTCAGATCCCTCTCCAGACCTCCTGAATGGGGGTGTGTGTGTGGAGCTCAGCCATCTCCTTGATCACTTCCAGGTAGTTCTGATGAAGGCCAAGTTGGAGAACCATGGGGCTTGAAGCCACGTCTCCTTATGTAACTCAGAGGTCAGCTCCAGTTCTTGACTCCCAGGTCATTCTTCATTCAGGTCAGAGAAATCGAATTCCTGGGGCTTGATTTATCAGTCTCTTCCCAGCTTTTCATTCCTGCTCTCTGTGTCTCTTGGTAGTACAGTGTGACTGCTGATGGCCGCTCTGGTGTCTACATTGCACTGACCCAGATGCAGAGCTGAATCCATTTTTCCTAACGCAGACACATATGATCCATTCACGTGAAAGACATTTGAATGTGTGGAAACTGTAGGATGATGGTTTGGGGCAATGGAAGAAGTTTCTATTTCAGGAAAACAAACAGCTTAAAATGGAATGTGACATGTGCCCGATCTAAAATTCTTAGCCATTCCTTCTTCATCCTCTCACTTTTCTCTCATGTTTCCCTCTTCCTCCTCCTGCTGTTTTTGCTGGTGTTTGTAATAGACTGAGTGAATAAGAAATTCCATTTGTTCCCTTGTCTTCTGTAATAACCAGGGTTCGTATTGCAGGTGATAGAACCTCTTCACCTCTCTTAAGAAAAAACGGATTTAACTGTAGAGTATATGGCAGCTTTCAGAATTATGTGAGGGTGCCTGGGAACTAAGCTTATTTTTAGGCACTCAGTCACAGGTAACGTATCCTCATTTTTTTTTTATGTCTGTCCTTATTTCTTTCATTAGGATTTTCTAAATTTCTTTGAATATTTTTTGTAGTCTCAAATCAATGTCCAACTAAGCGTTTATTGTCTCTCATGAATTCATGGCAATTTTCTGGTTGCTGCCTGTTGATTTTCCAATCTCCCCTGCAAAGAAGGTGCACTAACCTGTGCTGATAGGAGGGAAGTGGTTTGAAGGTGTGGATCACATGCAGCCGAAAGGCTACACTCCCATCAGTGAGGCAGTCGAGCCTGCTGCCTTTGATGAAATGTTTGACATTGAGCTTCTCTTACCTTTCTTTCTTTTGGGAGGCTCTACGAAGGCCCTGGGATTGAAGGGGTTTCAGATTAGACCCCTGTTCGGTGGTTAACTTTTTGCTAGCAAGCAGGGCCAGACCTCATGACAGGTCTTGATCCTCTGCTGAATGCGGCAGGCTGATCCTTGAGCCAGGGGCTTGACATCAGTAAGGCTCACGGAGGGCCGGCCTCTATAAAACAGGAATATTAATAATATGCGGGTAAATCCCTCAGCAGGAAAGCCCTCTAGGAGCAGGCTTTTGAACTATCCTACATTAACTAACTGTCTCTGGGATTTTCCAACATCCTAGGTTCCAGACTGCTACCGGGCGACAGTTCACGTCTGGTGACAGGGTCACTCTGCCACCTTGTGGTCATACTTGAGAACTGTACTTCCCCAGATGCTTGCTTTTCCCTCCTACATCCTTGTACCTTGCAAAGCTGGCATTGGTCACCCTGGATTGTTTCTGCCTTTGCCTTTGAGAACCAGTATGATTTGAAGAGACATGTCACAGCACATGCCAAAAGAAGACTTTCTAACAGTTTTAAAAAGATATATGTATGCCAGAAATTTTTATTTCCTGTGTAAGAGCATCTTGGTGTATTAGGTAATGTGTATTCAAAATCAGAATGGGCCAATGTTATGTCCCAAAGCTGTTTCAGGGATTTGAGTGAACGTTGTGTAGTAGGTGTTAATTTTAGATTATGATATTATCATTGTTTTAGGTCACATTCCTTTATTTCTCTAAATTACATTGAATTAGTTGCCCAGCTGGAGGGAAAATTCAATCTCAATCACCATGAAGGTAATTTTGCCTACTCCCTGGACTTGTATAAGAATCCCAGGCTAATGCAGTGCACAGATTTGGCATAAGGCCCAATGTGCTGTCCACAGTCGGCTCCATCATGATACTCCCACAGTCTGAGATGCTGCAGCTGAAGACCGGAACATCATCGAGGCCCAGTCAGGCGACCGTCCCAGCTGCTCACACCACTGGCCACTCTGCTGCATCATGTCCATTCCCTGTAGGCTTTCTGGAGAGGTCCCTCCCATTGCCCACCAGGCACAGTGGGAATGGGGTCTGGGTTTCTGACAGAGTACAATCCCTTAAATTCTGTCCTTGATCTTCAAGAGTATCCATTTCTATTCCCTTCTGATACTGGCTTTCCTCCACAAACTACTGTCTGAATGGAAACTTCATGGATACCTTGCAACTTCCATTTATGACCCTGTGATACACAAAACCATTAAAAATCTCAGGTGGCTCTGGCCTGGGAGTCCAGAACTCCATACATACAGTGTCTTACTTTCTTGGGAGGGAGAAGGAAAAGTGCTGATAGCAGAAGCAGGAAGAAAGCACAAACTGACATCTCAATAAATCCTGCTGCTCTGTTGTGTTCGCTGAGGCCACCGAAGGGCAGAAACATCTCTTTACTTTGGTTGGCCCGAACCACTGAAAGGTGTTTGTTTATTGAATTTTGACCATTGTTTGATCCTGAAGGTAAGAGAAGAAGTACTTTGGGAGATCAGGGTAATGAGCAAAGGTCTTCAGAATGGCCATGACAAGGCGGCTGGTGACTTTTTGACCCTGTGACAGAGTTAAGGGGTTGAACTGAAAGTTATGGGTTAGTTTTAGCCAACTGGTGTAGAGGCACCCGAAGCAGCTAGATTACAGTAATTAAAGGGATAAAGAGAACTGAAGAGGTAGAGCCACTGAATATAGGCTGTTTTGTCAAGAAATTCACACAAGAGGATAAGGAGATGAGAGGGCAGCTTAGCATCCCGTTTTTCAAGGTGAGATTTGAGTATGTTTAAAGGCTTGGAGGGCAAAAGCCAATGGAGGGGGAGAGACTGAAGCTGTGAAAAACAGAGGATAATTAAGGGTACAATCACCCAAATGAGAGGAAGTCACTGGATTAGGTTAGCCCTGCGGTTCCCTGTCATTTGGAACTGGTTTTGGGGACTAGGGACCAATCTGGCTGAGAATCTACTGAAATGGGGTAGAAATCCCTTGGGCTCTCCCTGGGCTGAATGCTAGCATGTGTAGGAAGTAACAGAAGGGGTCCTAGGCTCATCTGCAGACTGCAGTTTGGTCTTCCAGACTATCAGGATCCTTTTGGAGGGAGACACGTGTAATTCAAGTTAAAAAAAAAAAATCCCATGGGGTCACTCAGCAGTCCCTGTCCTGGGACACCCTTACACCTGTCTCCCAGGTGTTTGTTTCTGTCACAGAGAATTCTCGGGAACTCCCTGGCTCCCTGGTTCGTTGTAGGAAAAGGAATGGCTTGATCCTGTGTCTTTAGTTTTGTATTCAACACCACGTTATTAGAAGCAATGGAGAATTTCCAAATTAACAGTTTTTACTAAGTCTTTTGGAAATCTGAGTCTCTTTAATTTGAAATTCTTTAATTTTAACTGATTATCTTTAAAATGAAAACAATTTTGTTCTGATTTTTATGTCTACCCAGTAACTAGATTGCAAACACTTTGAAGAAAGGGATTCTCTTATGTTTATTCCTTTGATGTCCTCTACATCAGATGCATGTGACAGAAATCTATTGCTTTGGTTTGTACGAGCAATGCCTCTATTGCCTCTGTTTGCTCTTGTCTGTGTCCATCATAACTGTTAACCCGAATGTTCTTCTCATTACTCTAGAGGCCAACAGCACAGCACGTCTTTTTGACCCTGTGACAGAGTTAAGGGGTTGAACTGAAAGTTATGAAAATGACAGTTGGTCTAAAGGGTCATTTACAAAGTCAAGACTTTTTTTTTATTGGAAAGAAAGTTGTTTAGGATCCTTTTCCTTTTCTTTCTTTTTTTTGAATCAAATTAATACTATAAACACAGAGCTTTTTTTTTTTTTAAAGATTTTATTTATTTATTTGACACAGAGAGATTACAAGTAGGCAGAGAGGCAGGCAGAGAGACAGGGAGAGGAGGAAGCAGGCTCCCTGCTGAGCAGGGAGCCCGATGCGGGCCTCGATCCCAGGACACTGAGATCATGACCTGAGCCGAAAGCAGAGGCTTTAACCCACTGAGCCACCCAGGCGCCCAACACAGAGCTTTATTGCCTATTGAATTACTGTTGTTTTAAAGTGTGGAGTTTAACTTTTATTGTTCTTTACTTGTCCCAAACAAACACAGCTAGAAAGCCAGAAGAACTGAAATCATTCTGGACCCTTGAGTTGCTGGGCCCTTTACAGGCTGGGCATCTTTGTCTCTGTGGCTACATGCAGTCTGGTTTTCATTGGCAGTGGGAGGCCTACATTTTGTAAATGGGAAGCTCAAATTTAGAGAGCGAATGTGTTCCACAGGGGTTTATGTAAAATTTACAGATACTGTTGCTTTTTTTCTACGTGCATAGCTGTGACATATGCAGTAAATACCTCCCCACTCCCACTTCACTTGGTGTAAAGGAAGGACTTTGGGATCTTACTTTTGTTTGTTTCTTAGTAGTGATAATTCTAGCATCTTGGTTCTTAAGACGTTTTCTTAGATTTTTCTCTCATCACACTTGCTCTTATGGGAACTAGGAGGCAAGATTATATGAACTATGAGTGCTTTACTGAATAAATATTCTTCTCCTTCTGAAAGGACCTAGATAAATTTATTGATTGTTAGCTTCGTGTCCACAAAGCTTTTCTCTTTTTAAAATTCATTGACACCAAATCCCGAACAAAGTCCTTCAAGTTAAGAGGCAACAAAGGTAGAGGGCATGTTTGCACGGCCAGATTCTTTTCAGTGCTATTTGAGTCCAAGGTAATTTTCTTCTTCTTTTTTTAACCTTAATTTAATTTAATTTTTTTTAAGATTTTATTTATTTTCTTATTTGACACAGAGAGAAAGATTACAAATTGACAAAGAGGCAGGCAGAGAGAAGAGGAAGCAGGCTCCCTGTTCGTTTCTTTTGATAGCGGCATAGTATTCCATTGTATATATATACCACATCTTCTTTATCCATTCATCTGTTGATGGACATCTAGGTTCTTTCCATAGTTTGGCTATTGTGGACATTGCTGCTATAAACATTCAGGTGCACGTGCCCCTGAGGATCACTACCTTTGTGTCTTTAGGATAAATACCCAGTAGTGTGATTGCTGGGTCGTATGGTAGCCCCATTTTCAACTTTTTGAGGAATCGCTATACTGTTTTCCAGAGTGGCTGCACCAGCTTGCATTCCCACCAACAGTGTAGGAGGGTTCCCCTTTCTCCACAACCTCGCCAACATCTGTCATTTCCTGACTTGTTGATTTTAGCCATTCTGACTGGTGTGAGGTGGTATCTCACTGTGGTTTTGATTTGTATTTCTCCGATGCCGAGTGATGTTGAGCACTTTCTCATGTGTCTGTTGGCCATTTGGATGTCTTCTTTGGAGAAGTGTCTGTTCATGTCTTCTGCCCATTTCTTGACTGGGTTATTTGTTTTATGGGTGTTGAGTTTGAGAAGCTCTTTATAGATTTTGGATACTAGCCCTTTATCTGATATGTCATTTGTAAATATCTTCTCCCATTCTGTCAGTTGTCTTTTGGTTTTGTTGACTGTTTCCTTTGCTGTGCAAAAGCTTTTAATCTTGATGAAGTCCCAATAGTTCATTCAGGCAAAGTTTTTTTTAAAGATTTTATTTATTTATTTGAGAGAGAGAGAGATCCCAAGTAGGCAGAGAGGCAGGCAGAGAGAGAGGAGGAAGCAGGCTCCCTGCTGAGCAGAGACCCTCCCCCTCCCTGAAACGGGACTAGATCCCAGGACCCTGAGATCATGACCTGAGCCGAAGGCAGAGGCTTAACCACTGAGCCACCCAGGTGCCCAGGCAAAGTTTTTCTACATGAAAGGGGATCCAGTTTTTTGTTTTTTGGTTTTTTTTGTAATAAAGCTTGAGTGGTTTGTATAAGTCTAAAACTAACACAGCTGAAAAAAAGACTCTCACAATTAACTTACCAAATTAACACATGAACTTCATATCTTTCTACTCAAACATTATCCCTAAAGTCCTCAGAGGACCGTCAAAAGGAGGAGCCAGGAATGTGTCTGGGGTGGTTGAAGCACTCTAAAGAAGCCTGTGTACCTGGAGTAGGGGGAGTGAAGGGAAGAGCAGGCGGAGGGGAGGCTAGGAGGTCGAGGGCCTGATGGAGTAGACTGGAAAGCTAGTAGGGAAGATTTTGGATTTTACTTTGAGAACCAAAGCTATAAAGGATTTTGATAACAGAAGTGCTGTGATCTAATATACATCTTAACAGTATTGCTCTGGCTGCTTTTTTTTTTTTTTTTTGAGAATTGACTAAAGGGGGATGAAGGGGGACAACCAGTTAGGTAAAATGTAGCTTGACTCAGTGGTTAGCAGTGTAAGTGGTGAGAGCTAGTCAGATTTTGGAGATAGAACTCCTAGGACTGACTGATAGATTGAATTTGGGGTATGAGAGAAAGAGAGATAACCAAGGATCCACTCTAAGGATTTTACCTGAGCAAGTGGAAAGAAGGAACTGCCATGAACTTGGAGGGAAGACTGGAAAAGTATGTTTGAGCAGGTGAGGATTGGAGGAAGGGATCAGGAGTCTGGCTTTGGAAATACTGACATCCTAGTAGAGCTATTGACTAGGCATTTGGATGTCTGAGTTTGGAGTTCAGGGGAAAGAGCTGGTCTTGGTATAGAAACTTGAGGGTCATCAGCATCTGGGCGATATTGAAAGCTATGACACGAGCTCCCATCCCCAAAGGAGTAAGCAGAAGCATGGAAAAGAGGTGGCCAAGGATTCGGAGGCCAGGGAGGAGGACTAGCAGAGACTGGGAAGGAGCAATTGGTGAGTTAGGAGGAAAAACAGGAGAGTTAATTCCATAGCAGCCAAGTAAAAATTTGTTTCAGGGAAGAGAGAATGAACAACCCTGTGAGACCTGATCAGTTAGATAAGGATGACCTTTGTGTGGGTTCCTTTAAAAGCAGAACTTGCAGACAAGTTTCTGGGTGCAGACATTAATTCAGGAGGTGATCCTAGGAGTAGGAGTGAGAGAATGGGGGAGGTGAGGCTGTGGAGGAGGAATGCCAATAAAGGGTGTGTTATCAGGGTGGCTGCTTCTGATACTGGGGTCAGCTTCACTGCCGCATCTGAGAAGGGTGCAGAATGTCTGTTCAGACGGTGGCAAACTAGGACAGTTCTTCTTTGAGGGTTTTCTCATGAGTGTTAACTCCCCTCTACTGCACTTGGCAGGCTCCCATGGAGAAAGCCTTGAGGCAGAAAAGCAGAGAGAAGTGATAAGCCATGTTGTCGGGAGCATAGAACTTTGTACCACAGCAGTGGTTGAAATCAGAGGCGGGCCCAGAAAAGGCGATGCAGACCATCACAAGTGTCTGCTTCATACACTGGCTGCTGACTGTCAGATTTTACAAAGTAGACGACTCTGACCTTGAGAAAGCCTTTGAGGGGCCGGGCAAGCTTGATCAGAGTAGGTTAAGGAAAGGAGAAGAGGGACTGGAGAAAGTGTAATAGGATAAAAGGAGAATGCATTAAGAGACTGTAGGGGAAGCGGGATCAGAGAGATTTATTTATTTAAGATGGGAGAAGTACCAGCATTTAGGCTGGTGGGAGTGATTCAGTAGAGGGAAAACTGTGAGGAGAGAAAAAGGAATGAATGGAACAGTGCCCAGGAGTGGGTGTGCTTAGTGCCTAACTGGGCCTTGGGCATAGATGGCAATGTGGACACTTCATTGGTAGTAAAGGAGACAGAGAGACCTGGAAAGTGGGTCCTTTCTGGTCGTTGGTTCCTTGTCTGTGAAAGAGGAAACAAGGTCATCAACCGAGAGCAAAGAGAGCAAAGAGCGAAGAGCAGAGCATTGTGGGGGCAGTTTGGGGAGAAAGGAGAAGGAGGAGGGTCCTCTGGGACTATAGTACTGGGAGTGCGGAGTGTCCCGTCCTTGAACTCTTGGTTACTGTCCTTCCAGGAGGTAAGTACAGAAAGTGAGAGTAAGCATTTAGAAACTTTTGCAGCAGTTGACATCGCTGTGATATTTTAAAAATATTTTACAAAAGTATTGGTCTGTAACGGATTGGAAATAAGAACGTCTGGCCCCTCCCATAGATAGTCTGTGAGGCTCAGGGCCAGGCGAGGGGGCTGGGGGAATGGACTGGGGAGTCGGGCAAGATTGCCACAGGCACTGAGAATCCTTCTGAGGCTTGTGGCCAGGAATGTAACTGCAAGTCTTCTCAGCTCACCCGGCCTTTTCTCCAGCCTTGCTCAGCCCAGTTGAGATGGGACGTCAGCAGGGTCGGCAGAGAGTTGGCTTTTACCAGGGGGCGGTTTCGCTAAGTGGGTCCGAGACAGTGGAAAGATGCAAGTCAGTGTAGGGAGTGTGTAATGAGCCACAAAGCTGTGAGCTGGGGAAGGAAGGAAGCAAATCTGGAGGAGGGTGAGGGACACCGGAAAGGGAGTGGGATCCAGGGAATGTAGTTCCCGGAAGAATGGAGGGTGGTTTAGAGTGGGGACTCTAAGAAGAGTGAACTAGAAATACAGGAAGTGGTGACCAGAGAGCTGGATTCTTGTAATGGGATTCATCACAACACTGCTCACAAAGCAAAAGCTGGGAATGAACCTGAATGTGTTATTTTGCAAGTATACAATGGACAGTTTTGAAGCCACTAGAAGTCATTGTTGTACTATTTCTTTATGGACACAAAAATGCTCATGATAGGGGCACCTGGGTGGCTCAGTGGGTTAAAGCCTCTGCCTTCCACTCAGGTCATGATCTCAGGGTCCTGGGATCGAGGCCCGCATCGGGCTCTCTGCTCGGCGGGGAGTCTGCTTCCCCCTCTCTCTGCCTGCCTCTCTGCCTACTCGTGATCTCTCTCTCTGTCAAATAAATAAATAAAATCTTTTTAAAAAATGCTCATGATATGTTAAGTGAAGACAAAGTAGATTACAAAATAATTCACAAAATTAAGTTATAAAATTTACAAAGATCATTTTTTTTCATTTAAATTTTATTAGTTAACATATAGTGCAATATTGGTTTCTGGAGTGGAATTCAGTGACTCATCACTTACATACAACACCCAGTGCTCATCATAAGTACCTCCATAATACCCATCACCCATCTAGCCCATCCTCTATCTAAGTCCCTCTGTCAACCATCAATTACAGAGGTCATTTTTAATGGTAAAACTATAAACATTTTAATGCACAGAAGTCTTAACCATGGTAGTCTGGATGGTTGAATTACGGGTGCTTTTTACTTTCTGTTTGATAACATTTTGATACTTTATTGCTATATGCTTATATTCTTACAGCTTTATTGAAGAATTTACATGCAATAAAATTTACCAATTTTAAGTGCACCATACTGTAAGTTTTGAAGAATATACAGTTTTGTAACTACCACTGCATTTGTAACATAGAACATCTTCCTCACCCCCAAAATTTTGCTCATGGCCTTGTGCAGAATGTCCTCTACCCCCTCTTTCCAACCCCTGACAACTAGTCATTTGTTTTCTATCACTACATTTTTGCCTTTTCTAAAGTTTCATAGAGATGATGCTAAAGAACAAAATTCAAGTGAGTAAATCTGAAGATCAAATTGGCTTTATTAAATAATACATGAATCAGGCAGCATTCCATTTAGCAAGTAGAGGGGAGCTCCACTAAGCTAAACAAAAATCAAAAAGCTTTTTAAAGGTAGCAGGCATGAAAAAATAAGGAAGGGAATTTATTACCAAGAAATGCATTGGTTAGGCAAGGTTGCCCTCCTCAGAGGAACAGAAGGGATACATCAGTAAGTTTCCTAGTATTGACCAGGAAATTCTGTGTTGACTGACTAAAGGTTACATTTCTGGAGCTTGAAACTACAGTTAGGTTGGGTATTAAGTTTTGATTTACTGACTTAGAGCCTTAATCTAGGTGATGCCATTTTGGGCCTGGGGTTTTCATTTTAACAATGAAATCATATAGTATGTTTCTTGTGACTGGCTGCTTTCTTCACATAAGACTTTAGAGATTCATCATTGTTCTTGCATGTATCACTGGTTTGTTCTTTTTTACGTGGTGGGATAGTCTATTGTATGGATGTACATACACCAGTTGGTGGACTTGGGGTTGTTTTAGGTCTTCGGCTGTTATGAATAAAGTTGTTATAGAATGCTCACAGGTAAGTGTTTGGACACATGTTTTCATTTCTCTTCAGTAAATACCTCGGAGGTGAGTTGCCAGGTTGCATGGTAGGCATGTGTACATTTAACTCGATTAAAAATTGTCAGAATGTTTTCCAAAGTGGCTGTATAATTTTGTATTCTAACCAGCAATGTATGAGAGTTCCAGTTACTTTACATCCTTAGTAACAATTGAGATTGTCAATTTATTTTTATTTTAGCCATTCTAGTAGATATGAAGAGATATCTCCTGGTGGATTTTACATTTTCCTTATGACTAATGATGTTGAACATCTTCTCATGGGCTTATTTGCCATCTATGTATCTCCTTTGGTGAAGTGTGTTTTCTAGTCTTTTGTCCATTTAAAAATTGCTTTTGTTTTTTTATAGTGTTATGGAAGTTCTTTATTCTGTATACAAATTCTTTGTCAGATATATATTTTGCAGATATTTTCTTGTAGTTTGTCACTTGCATTCTCATTTAAGGGATACATTAGTGTATCTTGAAGACACGCTCCCAGTGTATTTTGAAGAGCAGAAGTTTTTAATTTGGATAAAACCTAATTTTTCCTTTTTTAACTTTATCTTTTGTGCTTATTATTCTACTTTAAGAGATAGTTGCCAAACCCAAAGTTACAAGTATTTCTTTCCGTGCCTTTTTTCCTAGAAGTTTTCAAGTGTTATATGTTACGTTTATTATCCATTTAATATTTATGTTGTGAGCTAAAGGTCAGGGTTCATTATTTTTGCATATGGACATCTAATTGTTTTGGCAACTTGTTGAAAAAGATTATCCTGTCTCCATCAAATTGCCTTGGCACTTTTGTTGGAAATTAATTGACCATATATGTGTGGGATTATTTCTGGAATCTCTATTCTCTTTAAATGATCTTTTTGTCTGTCTTTACATCAGTACCACACTGCTTCGATTACTATATGTGTGTGTGTGTATTGGAGTCAGGTATGTATTGCAGTCAGTATAAATTACCCCACTTTAGAACTTTAAGAATTTTTGTGTTTAGGTTCTTGTTCATGAAAAATATTGGTCTCTAAGTTTTCTTAATGTTTTTGTCCAGCTTTGGTATCAAAATAATTCTGCCCTCAGAAAATGAGTGGAGAGATGTTTCTTTGTCTTCTATTAAACTGTGCAAAACTGCTATTATTTCCTTTTTAAATGTGTGGCAGAATTTCCTAGTGAAGTCTTTTGGTTCTGGAGGTTTTTATTTAAAACTACAAATTTAATTTCTTTAACAGATATGAGCCATTTGGGTTGTTTGTTTTTGCATATAAAAAGCTGAAGATATTTTTTGTGGTAAGAGCATTTAACATAAGGTCTACCTCTTAGCATATTTTTAAGCATACAATATAGTATTGTTAACCATCGGTCCTATGTTGCACATCAGTCTTCGGAACTTATTTTCATAACTGAAACTTTGTACCCTTTGACCAACACCCCTCCATGTCTCCCTCCTCCAGGCCTTTGTAACCACGGTTCTACTCTCTGCTTCTATGTGTTTGACTCTTTTAGATGCCACTTACAGATGAGACCATGTAGTATTTGTCTTTCTGTGTCTGCACATGTGTTAGCATAATGTTCTGCAGGTCCACCTATGTTGTTGCAAATGGAAGGATTTATTTCTTAAGTCCGGATAGTATTCCATTGTATGTTTATACTACATTTTCTTTATCCATTCATGCATTGATAGACATTTAGGTTATTTCTATATTTGCCAATTGTAAATAATGCTGCAATGAACCTGGGAGTGCAGATATCTCTTAGAGACCTTTGTTTCAATTCTTTTGGATATATAACCAGAAGTGGGATTGCTAGATCAAATGATTATTCTTTTTTTTAAGATTTTATTTATTTATTTGACAGAGACACAGCAAAAGAGGGAACAGAAGCATGGGGAGAGGGAGAAGCAGGCTTCCCACGGAGCAAGGAGCCCGATGTGGGGCCTGATCCCAGAACCCTGGGATCATGACCCGAGCCGAAGGCAGACGCCCAGCGACTAAGCCACCCAAGCACCCCTCAAATGATCATTCTATTTTTAATATTTTGAGGAAACTCCAAATTGTTTTCCATAGTGGCTACACCAATTTACATTCCCACCAACCATTCCTTTTTGTCCATATTCTCACCAACATTCATTCTTTCTTCCTTCCTTCCTTCCTTCCTTTCTTTCTTTTCTTTCTTTCTTTCTTTCTTTCTTTCTTTCTTTCTTTCTTTCTTTCTTTCTTTCTTTCTTTCTTTCTCTTCCTTCCTTCCTTCCTTCCTTCCTTCCTTCCTTCCTTCTTTCCTTTCTTCCTTCCTTCTTTCCTTCCTTCAATAGCCACCGTATCATGTGTGAAGTGGTTTGTTTTTCCCTGATGATTAGTGGTGTTGAGCACCTTTTCATATACTTTTGGCCATTTTTATATTTTCTTCAGAGGAATGTGTATTTAGGTCCTTTGTCTATTTTTAATCAGAGTTTGTTTTTCTTTTGAACTTGTGAGTTCTTTATATAGTTTTAGGTATTAATCTCTTATCAGGTACAGAGCTTATGAATATTTTCTCCTTTTCCTTAGGTTGCCTTTCTATTTTGTTAATTATTTCCTTTGCTGTGCCAAAGTGTTATAGTTTGGTGTAATCCTACTTATCTATTTTTTGCTTTTGTTGTCTCTGCTTTTGGTGTTGTATCCAAGAACTAATTGCCCAGTCTAATGTTTAGAAAGGTCTTCCCCTATAGTTTCTCCTAAGAGTTTTGTTTCAGGATTTATGTTAAATCCTTTTGAGTTGACTTTTTATGCGGTCCAATTTCATTGTTTTGCATGGGGACATCCAGTTTTCCCAGAACCATTTATTAAAGAGACTATCTTTTTCCCATTGTGTGTTCTTGCCACCCTGGTTGAAGACCAGTTGACAGTATATGCATAAGTTTACTTCTGGGTTCTCTGTTCTGTTGGTCTATACGGTGTGTGTGTGTGTGTGTGTATTTATTTGAGAGAAAGACAGAGACAGAGAGAACACGAGAACAAAGCAGGAGGGGCAGAGGGAGAGGGGGAATCTCAAGGAGACTCCACACTGAGCATGAAGACTGATGCAGGGTTCAATCTCAGGATCCTGAGATTATGACCTGAGCTGATACCACAAGTTGGACACTCACCCAATTGCACCATTGCCTCTGGCCTATATGTGTTTTTATGCGAGTACCCTAATGTTTTGATTACTATAGCTTTATGATATTTTGAAATCAGGGAGTGTGATGTTGCCAGTTTTATTCTTCATATTCAAAATTGTTTTGTCTATTTCAGGTCTTTTGTGGTTCTAAATGAATGTTTTTTCTTTTTCTGTAAAAAAGAATTGTTGGGATTTTGGTAGGGATTGCACTGAATCTATAGATCACTTTGGGAAATACGGACATTTTAACTATACTAATTCTTCAAATACATGAACTTGGGGTGTCTTTCAGTTTGTCTTTTTAAATCTCATGGTTTCTTTTACTTTGCTGAACTTCTCATTTAATCATGTATTGTTTTCCTGATTTCACTCTGTGTTCTCTTGTAGTTCGTTGAGCTGCCTTAAGATGATTAATTTTGAATTCTTTATCAAGCAGTTGATGGATGTCCATTTCTTTAGGGTCAGTTACTGGAGTTTTATGTTTCCCTTGGTGATGTCCTATATGCCTGATTCTTTGTGATCCTTGTAGCTTCGCATCGGTGTCTGCATTTGAAGGAGCAATCCTTCTAGTCTTTACAGACTGGTTTCAGCAGGTAAAGACCACCTGCTGGCGATGGAACAGATGCCGGAGCCACAGTCCAGAGGGGCTGAAGCTGGCCGAGGAGGCTGCTCTCAGGTCTGCAGTTGGACTTGTTGGTGGGCGTGCCTGTCGGGCACAGGTTAACATGACTCCTACTAGGTGTCCTGGTGTCCAGGACTGCTTCTGGGACTGTGGTTGAATGGGGTAAGAGTAGGGTCATAGGGCGACTTCCGAGTCCACAGTTGGGTCCACGGTGGGCAGGCCTGTTTACTAAGATTGTGGGCAGTGGGTTTGGTGGTAGGATCTGGGATGGGCTGGGCTGCAAGTGAGTTCACAGGGAGATGGGGCTGCTCCTGGGTCCGTAGCCATGTCTGAAATTGGCAGGCCTGCCTTTTCTAGGAAAAAGTGGCTTTTCTAGCTCTTGGACTCCATCATGGTGTTTCAACCTCTGACCTAGATCCCAAAGCTCTCACAGACATACTTTTGTCTATGGATTGTTGTCAAGTCTGTGTTTCTGTCGGGGGGATGAGGGCTGAGAACCTCCTGAACTGCTATCTTGCTAATAACAGTATTTGTTTCTTTTTGAATGGACTTTTTAGTTGTTGAGTTTAGACCATTTCTGTTTAAGGTAATTATTAATAATGTTGTATTTAAATCTATCTTACTGCTTATTTTCTATTTGTTTTATCTGTTCCTTGTTAATTTTTCTCTGTTTAAGGTAATTATTAATAATGTTGTATTTAAATCTATCTTACTGCTTATTTTCTATTTATTTTATCTGTTCCTTGTTAATTTTTCTGTTTCCTACCTTTTTTTTGGGTTAAAGGAGTATTATGTTTTTATTTATCTTGGGCAAGTTACTTGGCCTCTTTAAGCTTCATTATTTATTTATTTATTTATTTATTTATTTATTTATTTATTAAAGATTTTATTTATTTATTTCACAGAGGGAGAGAGATCACAAGGAGGCAGAGAGGCAGGCAGAGAGAGAGAGGGGGAAGCAGGCTCCCTGCAGAGCAGAGAGCCCGATGCGGGCCTCGATCCCAGGACCCTGAGATCATGACCTGAGCCAAAAGCAGAGGCATTAACCCACTGAGCCACCCAGGCGCCCTAAGCTTCATTTTTTAATCTATAAAATATATGGGTGATTTTACCTCCTTACAATATTGTGGCATGGATTAGAAATAAAATATGAAAAGTACCCAATAAATAGTAGTTGTTATTAATAGTTGTAATCACACCATGTATATGGCTCCATATCCTGACTTCAAATCCAATTATAAATATTTGATGCATTGTTTTATAGCATTCATTGATGCATCGTGAATTATCAAATGCATAATCATAAACTATTCCCTGGGTTATAGACATAAAGTATGCCTAGGTTATTTACAATTTTCCCTATGAACACAATACATCTTCATACATATGGCTGTCCTAAGAAAATTTAAAAATTCTTTTTTTTTTTAAAAAGATTTATTTATTTGACACAAAGAGAGAGAGATCACAAGTAGGCAGAGAGAGAGGACGAAGCAGGCTCCCTGCTGAGCAGAGAGCCCAATGCGGGCCTCGATCCCAGGACCCTCAGATCATGACCTGAGCCGAAGGCAGAGGCTTTAACCCACTGAGCCACCCAGGCACCCTAAAAATTCTTAATACAGTCAATTTAAAGCTCAGTCTTGGTTTGAAACCTGTGTAAGAGATCTCCCTGCACTAGTTCCCCTGAAATTTACTGGATCTCAGTAGCTCCTCAGGCCTTTCTGTGCCTTCCTAGCCCCTTTCTAGCTCTTCCCAAGGGGAAAAAAATTCCTTCCTCACTATTGTCTATGGTAGCTGGGAAGCAGGCTGAGTAGTAAGGACTTATTTGCTGAGACCAGGGTCACATCTCACTCTGAACTCTGCTTCCTGTCTCGAAGTTCGGGTAAGTGCTGACTTTGATTTAAGTGCCCTTATCCCACTTCATAGTTCCTCTTGTTTTCTTCTTCTTCAGGGAGAGGAGTTAACTCTTGTCTGTTTAGAAGTGTAACTCAGTCTCTAAAAACTGAGTTTTGTTTTGCACAATTTGCTTACATTACAGAATATTTCATCACTCATTTCTGTCGAGCAATTCACTTTACCGAATCTGTTTTGAGTCAGCTATAGAAGAGAATCATACTAAAGCATTATATTCATTGATAAGGAGTGATATTAGCAAATTAATTACCCTTATTGTTTGGTTTCTTGTGAAAGGCAGTTATTTGTTAAGGACAGCTCGGTGAGAATGAGCTGTCTAATATTGACTGTGGATAGATGCTGGGAAAAGAGAGCATGTGAATTGTAAAAACCTGTAAAATTTGGCTATGGGATCTCAGTGGGGTCCAGTGTTTGCTGTCCTCCTTCCACCAGAACTCTGCGAGCCCCTTGCCTCCCTTCCGTTATACTTTTTGTCCAGATGTTGGCCATGGATAGTGGTATTCTTAGAATGTCTACCAGAAAACAAATCTCTTTTGTGAATAACATTTACTCATAGCATAACTTTGATATATATTTTTTGTTCTAAAACTCTTTCTTTGCCTGAATAGGGATGATACAAAGAAGGCCCATCAGGCAGAGAAGCTCCATGTGACATATGGGGGATTACTGTTCATAATAGAAGTGATAAAATAGCTTTAAGTTCTGAATTTTTTCCTGTTTTTGACCATTAAGCCCAGCTAGCCATCAGAATATGGGAATGATAGAATTTCATGTTAGGAGACTTAAAAGTAAGGTGATGTTCTTACCTACCCAGTGGCCTTCTAGGAAATTGTAGACTGACTATATTGTTTTTAGAGGTATGAAAAAAGAGTTCCTGGCTCCCTCTTACTTTTCATATGTCTTGTGGGACTTGGGGCATGTTTAATGAGCAGTTATCCATGTTACGATTAAAGCAGAATATGTTCTGCCTTCAGAAATTACATTGATTAATGCTTGGAAAAATATACTGGCCAATTTTGGGGTCAGGGTGAGGTACAAAGAGTATTTCTTCCTTGTGCCCCTATGCCTTTGTGTTCAGTGGTTACTGGGCTTCAGCGATAAACCTTTATACTTTTAACTTATGTTTTAAAAAAGTTAAAGACCTTCTAAGTGAAAATCTTGGGAATCATAAGATCGTGGGGGTCCCTAATACTGTTTAATCTGTAGGATCCAAAAGTGGCCTTTGTATTAAATAGGCTAACTATAGAATTTAAGATTTTTCAGAACCGGAGAAGCAAGATCTAATTTGTTTTATATGTTCTAACACTTTGCACATAGAAATTTTCCATTTGGTGTGAGTCGTGTGCCAAATGATGAAATGTATTGCCACTTTAGAGTCTAGTTATTCTAAATATAAAATTAAAAGAAGTAGAGGAGATGAGTTCCAGAAAGGGAGACAGAACACACGGAGTGGTTTTTTGTTTTTCTTTTTTTTGCCTGGGACAGTTTCATCTTGGTGACTTAAGAGTCGTGCCTGAGCACTGGAGTGCCTTGCCAGGCACAGGGCAGCTGTGGACTAGAAGCACGGACAACACCTGGGACCTCGGGAGAGCTGGAGACCCTCAGACCTGCTGAGGCAGAGTCTGCATCTTAACACAATCCCTATGAGATTCAGAAGTGAGTTAGAGTTTGAGGGGCACTGCTTGAAAATGATGCGGTCTGCCCATGCACCACCTGATGTCAGAGCTGTGGCTTTAGCATGGGGATACGTGATCCTTCCTGCTTCCCCAGGGGCTGGTCTTAGAAGAAAGTGGCCACGTCAACATGCACTTTCCTCCTACAGCTTATCTTCCTACTTTTGGATACATTCCTCGTGAAAGTATGAAGTCAGGGAAGTTTGGGGGGGCAGTTAGAGAAACTTCTGTGCATTATATGTACATAAAATAAAGAAAGATTAGAGACTGAGGAATTGAGAAAGAGCTGGAAAATTTTGAAGGACAACAGAAACTCCAAGCTTATTTTTGTTCTTCACATGGTTAAAACATTAAAAAAGTACTTGTTGACTCAGGGGTCTTGGTTGTAGCAATCAGCCAGTGCTGGTTGGTTTAAGCAGCAAATAAGTTGTTTGGAAGGATGTCGCCTGGCTCACCAGGGTCTCTGGGAGGGCTGGAGAACCCAGCTGTGGCTATGGGCTCGGGGATGGAGCCCGAGTCAGCCTGCAGAGCCGGTCTGGTGAACTTTCCTGTTATTGCAGAGTGATGGAGACTGCAGCTCGTACCCTGGGCAGTGTTGGTACTGAACCTGCATGCCCGTGCCCAGCCCGGTGGTGGTGGAACTCTGGGTAACATCTCTGTACCCAGAGGGAGCTCCGGGTCATCTCTGTATTCTTGGGTGGGTTCATCTGATTGGTTAGTGAAGCCAGGAGAGTAAGTTTTGGCATTTTCACTGTCATTGTGGGAGGTGAGCCCTGCCTCATTAGGCTGGGATACGTATACATAGAAACAGGGTTGAGATGCAGGTGGACAAAAAGAATGAGAAGTGTCTGATAGAGTTGCTGTGTGTATGTCTGTGTGTGTGTGTGTGTGTGTGCTTGTGTACACATACACACACAAGCATGCATGTGTGAATGGGTGTGTTCAGTTCATTAGACATGTTTATTTCAATCAGGCACATTCCTGATTTTATGATGA
Source organism: Ailurus styani (assembly GCA_002007465.1). NCBI lineage: Eukaryota > Metazoa > Chordata > Mammalia > Carnivora > Ailuridae > Ailurus > Ailurus styani. The sequence goes on along the minus strand of LNAC01000139.1, from coordinate 14,750 downwards.
AGGTTGTTAATAGAAAAAGAAGATCCATTTTGCAGAATTTTGCTTCTTTGTTAAAAATGCTCATATATACGCCATGAATATCAAAATGCTCATCTATCTATCTATATATCTGTATCTATATCTATCATGAACACCAAACATTTTTTAGGTTGCATTTAACCAGGACAGAACTTGATGTTTTCTGTGCGATTAAAAAGCTTCCTAGCACTTACTCTGAAATATAGAGTTCATTACATTCACTTTCTAAATGAGAATCACATTTAGCGAAACCCTGACCATGTAATCAAGATAACGAGAGATTTTTAATTTGCCTGAGAGTGACTCACTTGTAGAGTACACACTTTGACTTGTGTTCTGATGGGAGGTTGAGAAATTATCACTGCCTCTGTGTACATGAGACACAAAGCAGAAAACAAAATCAGCACGCACTGTGTCATATTTGTACTGAGATAACACTGAGGAACAGCTGTGACTCTTTCAAATGACTCCATTTGTTTGATAATTGCCGGGTAAAAATAGTGCCACTATGGGCTATTTCAGGATGGCAGATGGCGTTCTAGATTATGTTCCTTTCCTTGTGCCCAAAAAGAACAGGATCGAGTCTTTCAGAAAATCGTCGTCTGCGTGTGAGATAGCATCAGGGAAGAGGCAGGGCATCGTCTCAGGCTCTGCTCTGCAGATAGGTAGGAAGCAGAGGCTGGGCTCTAAGGGAAACGGAATTGAATTATTCTAGCCTGAGCAATGATGGGAAATAAAGGCATTTGTCTGTTGCCTAGAAACAGAAATATCTTGTGCCTCTGCTACAGCCGGAGGAACCAGGTCATTTACTCTCAGAGTTCACCCATCAGTTATTCAAACAGAGCTGAAATGAACCTTCTTTTCTTCTGGCTTTGTGAGGGGGAGGTTCTCATTAGATCCCCTCCTAGCTGTCTTCCATTCAGCAAACTGCTCTGATGCTCCTAACGCCTCTTCTCAAAGCTGTGCAGATCCGGTCTGTATTACCTGAGAGTAAAAACAATACATTGTCGTCAGTAGCTAGCCCTTGGGTCTTTCTCTCTACTAAGAAGCCTGCGGAGCGCCTTGTGAGTGGAGCAGAAGATTCTTCAGCCTTTTGTCTAAAGGGCATGTGACACTTGACATCTTGTTGGCATTCTCACCTGCACCTCAAGGGGGGAAGGTTGTCACACACACACTCCCACCTGTAGGTTGAGAGTCAAGGAAGGAGGCATAAACACTGACCTTTTGTGAAGTCTGAGGGCCCACTTCTTCATACTAAGAAGGTAGGACAAAGTTTTGCAACCTTACCTGTATAAATGGAGCTTTACAAAATATGTATTCTGGAGAACTACCCACTCAAATCCTGACTCATTGCATCTTTGGTGCAGCCTGGGACCTAAGTGTTTAAAAATTTTCCAGGTAATTAGAGCTTAAAAGTCTGTCCCATTTTTCTCCTTACTCAGCCCCTGCTTAAGAGTGTCAGACTCCTAGAATCAGGTGGGGGACAGAAAGGCCTGGACACAAAGTTCTTGAGCTTCCTCATTCCTGTCCAGAGCTGAGTGCCTGCGCTATGTCCTTCTCCCTAGGAAGTTCTGTACACTTGGCCATGGTTCCTACAAAGATGGGTTCCTTGGTCTTCATAGTTTGGGAGGGAACACTTGCTCTCTCAGGAGCACTGAGAAGGGGAATTGAGCTTGTAGTTGGGTAGAAATGCCATGGAAATATTTAGGAGGTGACGGGGCTGTGGGAAGCTGATTAGCAGAACCCTAATCCCTGGGTGTTTCTGACCAGGAAGAGTGATAAGAGCAGAACGTTCTAGGCACATTAGACACACATCATAAATATATCCAGCCCTGCAGGTGTGTGAATGCCCCTAAATTCCCCTCCCCATTCTCTCGGGGTCTGAGGAAAGAGTTTAAGTAAGAGTATTGTAGTATGCAGCAGCAAATAATTTAAAAAATGAATGAAATGTGGTTCCTATTTACCTTGTTTATTTTTTCTTATAAAGAAAGAAAGTTGGTGATTTTTATTACATTGAAAGTGAAGGTGATTATGAAACCTTTGAAACATTCTCAGTATAATGATGAAAAAAGAAAAAAAAAAAAAGCTGAACACTCTCCTAGAAAGCCACAAGCCAAAGGCAGTTATTTCTTGACTCTTTTTTTTTTTTTGCTCAGTTACGTAAACATCCATTTGTGGGAACAACAGAGTTGATCCAGAAATCTCATTTTAAAGAGAGGTGAGATGGAGCCCTGCTATCACCTGCACAAAAGGAAACAAGGAAGCTCCGCTGGCAGCTTGGAAGTGCAGGATCCTGGGACCGCCAGCAACCCCCTCCCCCTCTCCCCTGCTGGCTTATGACTAAGGCACCATGGGTCTGATATTCAGGTAGATCTGGCCAGGAAATCACTCTCATTGTCTACTTGGTCAGAAACAAACGCACATTTCTCACACTGGCTTGCTACATCCTCAGGACTTTGATTTGAAAAAGGAGAAAGAGAAGAAATTTCAACCAGATTCATATCAAAACCTGTGTTTTGGAGCAATTTCAGACCCCGCTTGCTTGCCCCTCCCTCCCTCCCTCCCTCCCTTCCTCCCTCCCTTCCTTCCTTCCTTCCTTCCTTCCATCCATCCATCCATCCATCAACACAGAATCCAAAATGAACTTGAAGCTGTCCCCCTCTTGGTGATGTCAGCTAGGAGGAGTCAGAGAACATTAGAAAGATTTTAGCTAACCTGCAGTGGGAGGTGTAATGATGCCGGTTGGGAGTGACTTGGAGTGGCCTTGGAGGAGCCAGGAGGATTTGTCTAGAAGCTGTGTCTGTGAGAAATGCACATTTACTTTATACTGTATACTTAAGATGATAACAGTGTTGGCTCAAAGCCCCCAGACCTCCTGCGGGTGCTAGGACTCTAAGCTACTAACAGTCTCTCATGTACAGACTCGGGCACCTCTTCCCCACAATTTCCTGCTATTAATTTGGTTTCTTTGTGTGAGTCCATTTATCCCAACGGACTTAGTGTGCTTCTAAGGAAGAGGTCAGCTATATCCCACCTAGAATCCCACCAAAACAGCTACCACTGTGTTTACACATAGCAAGCACTTAGTGACTTTATTATTAATTAATAGTTTTTTATTATTAATTTCCTTAGATGGCTTCCATAATGATTTAAAAACAAAAAGGAGAAGTGTGCCTTTTCTTGCCTCTCCTATTTGGCCTCCAAGTTAACAAAATGAGTGACAAAGGGATTGTAATTGTCAAGAAGTAAGGATCGCTTTTCAGCAGTATGCCACGGACACTTAGCACCCCTTGACCTTGGTGCTCTTGGCAAATAGTCAGAGCACAGTACACATTCTCCCTTATCACTTTGGGCATATCACTTTATCTCTCTGGACCTTAGCTCTAACATTTTATGATCCATGACTATGTAACCCAAATACTATTCCCAGATCCCCCATTCCTATGGTCCTGTGACCTTTTATTGCCAAAATATAGCACCATCACCAACATCTTCATTTTAGGGAGCCTGTTCTCTGATACCCATCCCAACCTCCCTGCTCACCCTTTCTGTTCCTGTCAGCCTAGCAGACCTGCAGTCCATTGCCCTACCACATTTTCATTGTTCACAATGCCCTGTTTCTCATTCCTTTCATTTTTTTTTAAAAAAACATAGTTTAGATTGCACAATCTGTCAGTATAGTTATTCAAGCAGCTAAATGTTGTAGGAGAAAAATACATAATAGTGCTCATTGAGCTATAAATTCATGACGTGAATCTAAAATTAACCTTTGTTGCTCCCTGGCAATTCCACTTAAACTTGGTTAGTATCTTTATTCTACTTTCCAGAATGCTCACACTGTCTTCTCTTGCCCCCAGCTTCCTAGGCTTCTTTCCCATTGGGATGCCCTCACCTCACAATTTATTGAGAAAATAAAAGTATTAAGGCAGGCCAAATACCTATCATCAAACTTAACAGGGCACTTCATCTTTATCTAGACGCCGTTCCCCACCTGTGTCTGCAGATGAAGTGTCTTTGTTCCCACCAAAGGCTGTTTCCACTTGTTCTCTTCCAGCGTTGTCACAGATACACTGAGGATGCAGCCTCATTTGTCCAGTTTAATTATGGTTTGCACTTGTTGGCCTGACATAATTATGAATAAATAGTTCCCCTTATAAGTGACCCAGTTTGGACAATAAATTATATAGGCCCCTTTGTCAGAGGACAAAGTTCCAAATATGGGATGATCTGTTTCTAGGCTCACTGTTCAGACCATCTCTATGCCAACATTGTGCTGACCTAGTCACTTTGCCAGTTAGCTGGTTACCTAGCTTTAAAATAAGTCCTGACACACGGTGAAGCAAATGCTCCCTTCTCTTCTTACTAAGTGTTTTGGCTCTTCTTGGCCCTTGACTATTCATGCATTTTAGAATCAATTTGCAGATTTCCACAAAAACCTGTTGGGGTTTGATTGGAGTTTCATTGGGTCTTTAGGTCAATTTGAGGAGAATCGACATTATAAAAATCAAATCTTCCTATTCATTAACATGTGCATTGCTCTATTTTTAGTTTTTCCTTAATATCTTTTTGTAAAATGTCACAATTTTCTGTATCCAGCTTGAGCATATATTTTGTTGACTTCTTCCTAGGTATTTTTACAGTTTTTGTTTCTCTTATAAATGGTGTTTTTAAAAATTATGTCTTATTTTGTTGTTCTGGTGCAGTTGACTTGCATATATTGTCTTATATGCAACCAGTTTGCTTAATTTTCCTTTTACTTATAATAGTTTATAAATTTGTCAGGATTTTCTATGTAGATAATCATATCACTTGCAAAAATGATGGTTTTGTTTCTTCTTTTCCAATCCTTCTGCTTAAAGAAAAACTCCACTTTTTATTGAAATACAGTATGTACACAGGAAAGAGCACAGAAAAGGTTACCGGTTGATACATTTTCACAAGATGAACATACTTATTTAGCTACTTCCTAGAGGAGGAAAAAGAATATTATTTGTGTCTCAGGAGCTCCCAACGCTCCTTTCCATCACTACGTCTCTGAAGAATAACCCAGAATATTTGTCTGGTCTTACTGACTTGGCTCGTTCACAGCTCCTTCTCTCTACCATATCACTCTTTCCTTTTCTGCTGGAATAGTCCCAGAAACATAAAGACATGCTTTCAAATCATCCTTTTAAAATAACTCTTCCTTGACCTATGTCTCTTTCTAGCCATGGCTCCATCTCATTGCTCCCCTTCTCAGCAAAACTTTTTGAACAAATGTCTCATGGTCACTTTCTCTACTTCCTCAATCTATGGTTTTCTTTTTTACTTACTTGAATCTGGTTTTGTCTTTGGCATTCTACTGAAACAGCTCCTGTCAAGATTCCGGTAACCTCCATGAGACCAAATCCAACAGAGGGCCCTTCTCCATCTCTTAGCATCATTTGATATAATAAATACTTCCTATTCATGGCTTCCATTTATTTATTTGGGTGGTTACTTGTCTAATGCCCCTTTCCCTACCTAGATCCACAGGATATGGGTGAAAGCTAACCTTTTCACTGCTATATCCCCAGGATCTAGTCCACTGTCTGGTATATAGTAGATTGACGGATATTTGTTACCTACATCTTTGGGATGACAATGCATATCTCATCATTTTGTGCATGTCTACTTGGATGCCTTACAGGTACTTCACATTCAACAGGTCCTTAAATGTGTTCATTATCTTATTCTGTAAATTCTCTGCTCCTCTAGTATGTCCTCTCTGAGTGTGCCCACCTACCATCCATTAAACCCGAAACCTTAACTCCTTCTTCTTCATCATCCCCACACCCAATCCATTATGAGTACCTGACCACACCACACCTAAATACCTTTTCCAAACCATCTACTTCCCTTCACCCCAATTCTCATCCTTCTGTCATGCCATGTTGAATGTTACTGTCGCAGCTTCTGGAATCTTGTTCTGAGCTGTTCTAAACTCTGACATTGTTCCTCTCCAATCACTTCTCTAGATGGCAGCCAATGGTGGCACTTTTAAAAATATAAGCCTAATTAAATCACTCTTCTATAGCAGATATTGCACCATATGCCAGCCCCCAAAATATAAAAATAGGATTAACATATAGGGTAAGCAAGATAGTACAGAACTGTACTATCAAATACCAAGTATCAAATACTTATCAACTCATTTGTATTTCATTTTCGTGTCACTATTTTCCCAAATCTTCAGACCATCCGTTGGATTTCTCTACAACTATCTTATCTTCTACAAATATTGGCCCATCTGGCACTTCTATCTCTGCACTTACATTTCCTTTAAATTGAAATCAGTAGACACTTTGAATAACAGAGGGCAGACTCGCACTAGTCCCTGGGAAGAAATGTATAAGCAGAACTAGTTATCTGGGGTTGATGCACAACCTGCCAGTTCATTCATCAGCAATAACAGTCTTGTAAAAATATTAAAAAGAGAATTGCTCAGACTCCCCATATTAATATTAAGGATTGTTACAAGTGATCCAAGGAGGTGAATTTTGTAATTATTGAAGGCTCTGCGCTTTAGTCAATGATATTTAGATAGCCTACAACAAAAATCAAAACCTAGATTTAAAATGGTAAGTAAATAGCTTCTCTTTTCCACCGGTTGGTGCCTAAGTCATTGCTTGCAGAAAAGCTCAGCCAATTGAAGGACAAAGTTGAAAAGTCTCTTGTTTTTGATGACGTGCATGGTTTTTAAATTTGAGAGCAACAAGGCGTGACTACTTTCCTGTTTCCAGAATTAGCAAGAGTAGCAGGACAAGATTAATAGGTGGGTTCATTATGCCTAAGAAATTGACGTTTTTTTTTTTTTCAGAAAATAATTGCTTTTCTGGAGTGCAAAAAGCTTTTGCTCATTCAGTGTCAAGATCTGTTATGCTGATTGGGGGATGAAGTCACTCTTCCCCCTGTTCGTAGGGCAGAAAGTCAATAAGTGTGATTGGCAGCTTTGTGCAACGTTGAAAAGTCTCCAGCAGATTTCTCACTTGGGACCCACTAAAAACCAGAGGACTCCAGGAAATAGTCAAACTGTCCTCTTTTGACATAGGGCCATAAGCATCATGGAAAGATTTATCCCATGAAAGATTTGAGCAAACTATTCTACTGATTTCTTTGGTTGGGCCACACCTTGCTATTCTTTCTTCTTTGGGGCTGCTCTTTCAGAAAGTTTCTTTAGAAATACATTATCTATCTAATATTGTATAACAAAATACCTGATTTAAATGGGTACAGGGAGGTAGTGGAACGGAGTGCTTAAAATCATGGGCTCTCAAATCAGAGATCTGGACTCAAATTTTGACTCAGCGGGTTGTGTGACCTTTGGTGAATTACTTACTTACTCTGCCTCAGTTTCTTTATCTGTAAAATGGGAGAAGAGGATAGTGCCTCCCACAGCGTTTTTGTAATAATTACATTTATTTGTGTAAGATGCATGGCAGGTAGTTAAGGCTATTACTACTATTATTGTTTGTATTGTGATTATAGGGTATGCCCAAAAGTTCTCTTTTGTTCTTTCAGGGGACACCAAAGGTAAATTCAGCCTGGCATTAGCATCTGTGGATGGTGAATCTTTGCACATGTAGCCAGGTTAATGTTTAATAAATGGCCACCTGAGCCTTGACAAAGCAAGCATATATTTGGAAATAAGATGGAATCCATGTTTTAGTGTGTCTTAATAGAAAGATAGATCTTATTTCTATTATTTAAAGATACAACGATGAGAATAAAGCTAATAGCTCCCTATATAATGTCTCATCTTATAATTCTCTCTCACATTTGGATTTTTGCCAGCATTGGTACAAGACATTAGGATCACATTCCTCATAGGAGGCCCAGGGAAAGGTTCTGTAGCCACTGCAGAATAAAAGAGTTTTGCCGGCACCAAGAACACACAACGCAGGCCAGTCATTGGTGAATGAGTGTAACCCTTTTCAGTGGAGAAAGATCAAGAAGAGGCAGGACATTGTTGCGCTTTGAGTTAGGAGGAACATGAGCACACTTCCCCTCTCCTAACTTCAGCTTCAGATGCTCAAGAATGGGTGGATATCTTTGGTGGAAGTGTAGAGGGCTGGAGGGGTTGAGGCCCTTGTGACCATGGGTAGTTTGGGTTGGTGGGTTAGAGGGAGGATTGTTGCCTTAAATAAAAGGAAGAACCAGGGTGGGTGCTGGAGCTGGGGTGTGGAGCAGGGGACGGGAATAAGAGAGAAGGGGTGTTGGGTTTTTGTTCAAGTGCCATTATATTTCCTAGGTTAATAAGAGGGGCAAGGATTCAGGTTCACTACCCTGAAAGTGGAGGGGCTACATTATTCCCTGGGACCCCCTGAGTGTGGAGTTCCAGATAGAGGCAGGACTTGTGGTTCATCTTAAGTTTCCTCAGGAGTACTTTCTTAATGACACTTTCCCCACTCCTCACAAAAAAAGAAGTAAAAGAAAAACCCCACACCACTCAAGCTTCTAAAGAAATTCAATTTTCACTTCTTTTTAAGGAAAAAAGAAACCTGAGTTCTTTGTCTACAGTCCTTTAATCTGGATCCAGATTTTTATAAAGCCTTCAAATTCACTGATACGTGAAAAAGTAAGGCCACTGTTGACAGGAATTGTGTATGTGAGTAAATTATGCATAAGCGTAGCAAGAGGAAACCAAGCTGTGGGGTTGTATGGAACAGTTTCCTGGCTGTGGTTCTGTGGGTGAATGGTAGAGGCCTGGCAGTGGGTGGGCGGTGGCTGGTGAATGAGGAAACCAGCTTGGCTGGGCTGATTCTTCTCTTTGAAAAAGACCTTGTGCCCAAATGTCATACATATCATTTTGCTTGAATGGATATGAACGATGCTTACGAAATAAATGTAAGTCCCCGGAGTGCAGGGACTCCCTGTTGGCAACTCCACTTCAGGTGCTTTCTCTAGAGGAGGAGGTGACATTTGGCCCCCAGCTGTGAAACTGCGCCATTGGCTTTTGCTAAGCTACCTTCTTTCTTTTGCCTCTTAAAATTCCACTGATTGCTTCATTTTTCTTCTGGCTCTAGAGAAAGCCAGTGTCTTATTCCCTGATGTGTATTTGAAAACTGGATTCTTTGATTTGCCTTCTAACCTCTCCTTCTAGAACATATACCTCCATACTCATGCACACTCTCTCTCGGTGTCTCCGTCTCTCTTGCTTGTGTTCTTTATGGCAAACACAGTTTCGTCTTTTTAACCCCCCTTGGAAATTTGAACACTGACTTGCATTTTAAGCCAATGGTTTCTTGCTTCTACTCTTCAGAAGTGAGGGGGATTCAGAACAATGAATCTCAGCTCCCTGTTGACTCACGTTGGGTGATGTGAGTGGCAGCTGCTGGAGCTGGCAGCCCGTGGGATCAGGTTCATGTGCCTTAGTAGCTGCTACGGCAGTTCTGAGAGCTGTGGTGGGGTTAGAGGGACTGACATCTGGGACCTTGCAGCATACTAAATGATTCTGCAGAAGACAGCAACAAGGCACTTTGCAGGGTTGGGGCAGGGGAGGTGATGGAGACGGAACAACTTATTAGAATAGGGAACAAGATGAAAAGAGAGGAAAGAATCAGCCAGAAAACATGATAGAATGTAATCCCAGGCTAAGAGAGGATTGAAGAAGTCAGTGGAGACGAAAAGGATAAGTTGATAGAGATGTTTTGAATCTTGGAACATTCTCATTTTGGTAAAAAGTAGTCAATTTGTTTTGTTGACTGTATTACATAATTATGTGTCCATGTTTTGACACTTATATGTTGCCTTTTTTTAAAAGGTTGTTTTGGAAAATGTGAAAAAAAGAATCCCTATAGCAAGTGGCAAGATCCCAGCAAACAGGGATAAATGCAAAAGGGAATTTGACTTCTATCATAGGGAAAGGATGAGGCTGCCTAGGTATAGCCAGACCCAGGGACTCAAATAAGGATTTCATGCATTTCCCTCCATCCTTCCTTTCTTTTCTCCTTCTCTTTTCCTGTCTCTCTTTCCCCTCTCCCTAGTTCCCATCCCCTAACCAGTAGTCCTCTCCTCTTTCTCCCAGTCTCTCTTTCCCTTGGCTTTCTCCCACTCTGACTCTTCCCTTCTCCATTCTCCCCTCCCTGACCCCATCCCTCACTCCCATTCCTTCTCTCTCTTTCTGTCAACCTCTGTGTCCCTACCCACTTCTCTCTCTGTTCTCACTCTCTCTGTCTCCTGCTCTCAAGCCTCCTGCCCCTGCCCCTCACCCTTCGCTCTGACTCTCTACCCCCTTGTCCATCATACGTCATATTCATACACCTTTCTCTCTTTGCCCTGCCTCTGCTCTCTCCTGCTCCCCTGGCCATCCGATGTCTCCCGGCCTCCATTTTCTTTCTTGCTCTACCATGCACCTCCCCCTCCTGTCCTCTTGTTCCCTACTGCCCAGCCTCTTGGAGTTCTACTGTCCCATATGCTAATCTTACTCCAGGCCAGGGTCTTCTCTATAGAGAACTCCTAGCTGCTCCAGACTTACATTATCCGGCTTAATCTTCCTGGGGGAAAAAAGAGTTCCTCTTACACAACAGTTGTAGGAATAAGTCTCCAGGATTGCCTCTTATTTGGCTCTGTGGGGCTGGAATGTGCAGAGAGGCCTCAGAGCTGAGGAGGGGTGGTGGTACCCCTTTCAGAACCATGTGGACTAAAGTTCAGGAAAATCAAGGTGCTAGAGAAGGAGTGTTGGGAACTGGATTCAGAAGAAAGAAGAAAGAGTATTGGATCCAGGGCAGGCAAAATATAACAGGTCACTACTGTTACTACTGGACAGCCTACTGACTAGGAGTATTCTACTGAAAATATCCTTAATATTATGATCCAAATTTAAAAGCTGAAACAAGCAACCTAAAAATCTCAGGAGGGTGCAAAATAAATGTTTGTTTCTCAGTTTGCCGCAGTCCAGGGCAGATGGGGTGGCCTTCCATAAGGCTTCCCTCAATGTGACAACTCAGGGATTCTGACTCTGATGAGTGCTGCTCTCCCAGAGTCTTTCACTTCCAGCCGTGTGAATGGGAAGGAAAGAAGGTGGAGCATACAGGTTTTTATGGCCACCCTCAGATGGCACACAGAATTTCTGCCCACATCCCACTGGCTGGAACCCAATCCCTTGTTTCCACTCTAACTATAAGGGATGCTAAAAATTTAATGTTCGTATGTGCCCAGAAAGAAAACGAACAGGGTTCGGGGAGCACATAGCACTGTTAGGCCCTTAGTCACCTCTTTTGTCTACATGGCTGGATGGCAAGTAGCTAGAACTGAACCAAAAGAAAGTTAATGCTGGGTGTTTATGAGATGAGCATATACGCTTTCCTCTGAAATGCCTTGCATACTTTCTTTAGCTCTAGGCTTTATCCTGAAATTCTCCTTTCTTCAAGCAGCTTTCCAATATGGCCCTGTATTTAAGATCTTGGACTTTGGAACCAGGCATGAGTTAAACCCCAGCTGCCCCAGACTGTAGGGGTAACGTTGAGCAAATTAGCCTCTCTGAGCCCTCGTTTCCTCTCTCATGTACTGTGCCAGAAAATATCATTAATAATAATCCAAATTTTAAAAGCATTCAAATCAGTTTGGTGGTTGTGCCTTTTTATAGCTGTGATTTTACTTAGCAACTCAGCAAAGCTCGGCAAGTCAGTGGTACATCTGGGCGTGGGCTGCGCCGTAGGCTCCCATTCTCCATCCACTAGAATCTTCCAATTTCAGAGCTAAAGAGAAGTTCTTTGGTCACCCATTCCATTTTCCAGAAGAGCACACGGAGGCCCAGAGAGGGTGTCTGCCTGTGCACGCAGTCATGTGGCAGGCTGAGTGGCTGAACCCGAGAGCCGCCTCCTCTCGGGCTGCCCTGTGTGACAGTGCGAGGCTCCCCCTCAGCACAGCCTTTCCTCTTTCCAGTCCTGTTACCTCACTGAGCTGGAAACAAAGGCTCCACGGTTCTACAGTGTGGCTCAAAGGAAAGCCTGCCCATTTCATTAGGTGCTGGGTCCCCCCCCCCCCGTCGACGTTTACACAGGGACATTTTCTCCTGTTCTAACCACAGAGACTGTCCTAGCTACAGAAACTGGTTTGAAACTTGTCAGTTTTACAGAGATGCTGCTGTAGCTCATTGAGGGGTGATAAAGACATAGGTAATTGCGTAGAATAATACTGCTGCCAAGAAGATGATTGAACTCCCCCGCAGAAGGTGAACAGATGGTATATTTATTGAAATTCATAGGCTGTGAGATGGAATAATTTAACTGATGGCGGGGCACCCTCATTTCAGGCTGAGGGAGGCTCCCGGAAGAACGAGTATGCCGCTAGGTGGCGTGACCAGCCAGGGTCCGTGTCTGCTCTCAGAAAAGGAGGCCCGGATTCTGTGCACACTGAAGAATCACTTCAGTTCATATCCTAATTGGGACTGCAAACCTTCCCTGTTTTTGTTTTTTTTTTAACTTAATATCACTCTAACTATAAAGTAAATATATAGCATCGATGACTTTTGCCTGGAGAAAAAGCCATCCAATGACAGGGTACTATATCACTAAAGGGTTGGGGCCATGGCTTGGGGGGTGGGGCCGTGTCTAGACCAGGAATAGCTTTGGGCTCCCCAAATCTCCTATCATTGGTCCATGTGGTCCTAGTGACATTTTCTTCCTGCTGGCTGCCCGCACCCCCCCCCCC
>LNAC01000138.1:3648953-3725716 GCA_002007465.1 Ailurus styani | reverse complement strand
GATGCAGAGCTCTATCCCAGGACCCTGGGATCATGACCTGAGCCGAAGGCAGACACTTAGCCAACTGAGCTACCCAGGTACCCTGGTTTTGTTTCTTTAATTCCACATATGAGTGAAATCCTATAGTACTTGTCTTTATCTAACTGACTTATTTCGTTTAGCATTATACCCTCTAGCTCCAAGCATGTCTTTGCAAATGATAGGATTTCATTCATTTCTATGGCTGAATATTCCATTGTATATATACACCATATCTTCTTTATCCATCCACCAATCCATGAACATTTGAACTTTTTTCATATCTTGGCTATTGTAAATACCTTTGCTATGAACATTGCAGCACATGTATCTCTTTGAATCAGTATTTTTGTGTTCTTGGGTAAATACCCAGTAATGCGATTGCTGTATCTAGCCAGTAGTTCTATTTTTAACTTTTTAAGGAATACCCTTACTGTTCTCCAGAGTGGCTGCACCAGTTTGCAGTCCCACCAAGAGTGCACAAGTGTTCCTTTTTCTCCACATCCTTGACAACAGTTATTTCTTGTGTTTTTTATTTTATCTATTTTGACAAGTGTGAAGTGATAGCTCACTGTAGTTTTGATTTATATTTTCCTAATGATAAGTGACGTTGAGCATTTTTTCATGTGTCTGTTGGCCATCTGGATGTCTTCTTTGGAGAAATGTCAATTCATGTTTTCTGCCATTTTTTAATCAGATTTTTTTTGGATGTTGAATTGTATCAGTTTCTTATATATTTTGGATACTAATCTTGTATTGGATAGGTCATTGGACAATATCTTCCCCCATTTCACAGATTGCCTTTTAGTTTTGTTGATTATTTCCTTCACTGTGCAGAAGCTTTTTATTTTGATGTAGTCCCTGTCATTTATTTCTCCTTTTGTTCCCCCCTCAGGAGACCTATCTGGAAAAAAATTTGCTACGGCTGCTGTCAGAGAATTTTCTGCACATGTTCTCTTCCATTCTAATGGCTTCAGGTCTCACATGTAAGTCTTTAATCCATTTTGAATTTATTTGTGTGTGTGGTGTAAGAAAGTGGTTCTGTTTCATTCTTTTTGCATGTTGCTGTCCAGTTTTCCCAACATCTTTTGTTGAAAAGACTGTCCTTTTCCCATTGAATAGTCTTTCCTGCTTTGTCAAAGATTAATTGACCATATAATTGTGGATTTATTTCTAGGTTTTCTATTCTAATCCACTGATCTTTGTGTCTATTTTTGTGCCAGAATCATACTGTTTAGATTACTACAGCTTTGTATTATAACTTGAAGTCGGGAATTGTGATGCCCCTAGCTTTGATTTTCTTTTTCAAGATTGCTTTGGCTATTCGGGGTCTTCTGTGGTTCCATCCGAACTGTAGTACAGTTTGTTCTAGCTCTGTGTAAAATGTTGTTGGTTTTTGTTGTTGTTGTTGTTGTTTTTGATAAGGATTGTATTAAATATTTTGGGTAGCATAGACATTTTAACAATATTTGTTTTTCCAATTCATGAGCATGGAATGTCTTTCCATTTCTTTGTGTTGTCTTCAATTTCTTTCACCAGTGGTTTTTAGTTTTGAGAGTACAGGTCTTTCACCTCTTTGGTTAGTCTTATTCTTAGGTATCTTATTATTTTTGGTGAAGTTGTATGTGGGATTGTTTTCTTAATTTCTCTTTCTGCTGCTTCATTATTTGTGTATACAAATGCCCCAGATTTCTGTACATTGATTTTGTATTCTGCAATTTTACCGAATTTGTTTAGCAGTTCTAGCAGGTTTTTGGTGGAGTTTTTAGGTTTTCCTATATATAGTATCATGTCACCTGCAAATAGTGAAAGCTTTACTTCTTTACCAATTTGGATGTCTTTTATTTCTTTTTGTTGTCTGACTGTTGTGGCTAGTACTTTTAGTACTATGTTGAATATACATGGTATGTTGAAAATAACATGGGCCTCCCTGTCTCAGTTTTTCCTCATTAGGGATGATGTTAGCTGTGGGCTAACACAAATTTATTTCTCACAGTTCTGAAGACTGGGAAGTCCAAGATCATGGGACATGCAGATCCAGTGTTTGGTGACGGTCCGCTTTCTGGTAAATAGATGGTGCCTTCTCATTCTGTCCTCACATGGTAGAAGGAGCGAGGGATCTCTCTGAGGCCTCTTTTACATAGGTACTGTCCTTGTGACCTAATCATCTACCAAAGGCCTCACCTCCTTAGCCCATCACCTTGGACTTAAAATTTCAACATATGAGTTTTGTGCAAACACAAATATTCAGTCTATAGACCCAGGAAACAGGCAGTTCAGTATGTGTCTCTAGTTTTTCTCTTACTTGCTGTTTCTCTTAGTCAATGTATTGAAATTCTCATCCACAGTTAGCTCAAATGAATATACAAAATATTTGTTTCAAATAATGATAAAATGATATTTTTAAATAAGGTAAAGCACATGAAAAGATTCAATAAACTAAAGTGCACTCTAAAAATATGTGATTTATGAGGAAGTATAACATAGAGCTTCATGGGAAGAATCTGGGTTCAAGTTCTGCCTCAAACATTTATTAGCTATGTGACTTTGGTCAAGCTATTTCTCCTTTTGGTATCTTAAATCTCACTTCTGGAAAATGAGAATAATAACAAAGTGCTTCCTCATACAGTGGTTATGAGGATTAAGAGAGCTAAAGAATGTATGGTGCCAGAACAATGTCTAAGAGGTAGGCAGCACTCCATAAATCTTCCATTATTATTAATACTTCACTTTCTTGAAATTACTGGGCTTAGCCTAAGGTTTCTTTTTTTTTTTCTCTTGAAGGTTTTTAAAATTATTTTTAAGTTATCTTTACACTCATTTTGGGGCTTGAGCTCACAATTTTGAGATCAAAAGTCACATGCTCCACTGACTGAGCCAGCCAGGCACTTGCAGTCCAAAAATTTCCGGAGCTTACTTCCTTTTCTAAGACCTACATAATATTTTTTAAATATTGGGTTGCTTTCCTGGACTATTCTAAGTTACTGTCACCTATGAAAATTTTTATATAGATAAATTATGACACAGAGAGAAAAACATTATCAAAATATGAGAAATCCAATATGTAACAGCATTTTTTAAAAAATTCTAGATAGCAGAGGTATATGGAAAACAACATATCTTGGTTTATGGATTGACACTGAAGAGCTATGGGCTTATATAACTGGGGCTGAGGTGTGTCATTATTTGCTGAGACAGATCATGAATCCTGAAAACGCTGAATAAAGAAGTTAAATGTACATTTTGGGTAAATGCTATTAATTCAGCTTTAAGTTTAAAGAGATGAGTATGATGTGCAAATTTTTGGATATCCTAAAAGTGTTTCATGCTATTAAATTTTTATTATTATTGTTTAAAGGTTAACGATTATACGAATTTGCCAACAAGGTAAAGCAAATAACATTAACAGCTTCTATAAGTTGTTCAAGTTAATAAAACTGAGAATATATTTTGATATAAAAATTTCCTTTTGTGTATGAATTCTAAATAATAATTACGGATATTCACAATAGATATGTGTTTGTTATTACATAAAGTTATTAATAATTTTACCTCTTTTTAAACTAATTATAAAAATTAAAGAAATTAAAAAGTCTTTTTATTTTCCTTGATTTAGGGAAGAACAGATTTTCTGGTGACCATACCCAAGGCTTAAATTGTTTATAATAGCAATAAACTAATTTAAAATTAAATTTAAAACTTAAAAATAACTGCCTATGACTTAAGATATGCATTGAGTGCTGATCAGAAAAATACTCCTTACTCTCCAAACTACTGGAAGTAAGAGGTGCATGAAAGTAAATTATTTGTGTACACACAATTCTGACATTCCAGATAATCTTGAAAACTTTATCATAGACAGAATTGTGATTTTATGAAAGGGGAATCAAATGTTTACTCCAAAAATTGATTCCACTTGATATTTTCTGATATTTTTCTTGCTCACTTAGTTAAACAAAGGGCAGATCAAGCTCTTAGGAAAGTATAATCCTTCTAATAACTTTAGAATTCATAACCTATGGGGTATAATAGAAATGAGAAACAAGATTTTCTGAGAAGAATGCCAAGATGTGAGAGCTAAAGAGACAGATGCCATTAACTAGATCACTCTGGCATCATATTTAATGATGTGCATGAGACATATTAGATGGAATCATAGGCCCATTTGTGGTCATCGAGGTCCCATATGTTATCCTGCAGTAATAATGATAACATCAAGAATAAAACAGTGGTGACAACAGTAGTGGCTATTAACTGCATACGTCTTATAGATTAGATTTCTTTTGCTTTGGGAATTTTTTTAAATTTTATATTGGAAACAGACAATAAGCAAGTACTTAGATACATGGAAAAATAATACATATTACAAATTACTATGCATTCTGTAGAATAATGTGATGAAGAAAGTGAGGTTGTAACTGTTTTTTCCCCCAGCTTCATTGAGATATAATTGGGATATGACATTGTGTAAGTTTAAGGTGTTATGTTAGGTATTTTACATGTATTATCTTATTTAATAGCTATAATAATTTTACAAACATGGTGATGAAGGATTTTGAGGAACAAAGGAGTTAAGTAACTTTCTGATTGTCACAAAGATAGTAAGTGACAGTAGAGATCTGAAGCTAGAGAGTATGATTTCAAAGTTTCCATCTCTTATACAACCTTTAGAAGAAGAGCAATTTATATTTTGGGTGAAACTGATTCTGAAAGGAAATAACATGGTTTCTTGAACTGTCCTAGCTTAGATTATGCACAAGTATAACCTTCCAGACAATCCACTCTCCTTTAAGCCTTGTTGGATGGTTTAAAGACAGAGAATGCAAATTGGAAGGCAGTCTGTTGGCAATGATACGGATTCAAAATTTTACTGACCTGTGTTCATGATCTTACTATTGCCTAAGTTATATGCTCCATAACTTTGGGACAATTCCCTGACCATCTTAGGCTCTTAATTTTCTCAGAGGTAAAATGGAGCAACTTAAATCTTCTTTATACAACTATTATCATTATTAATGAGATAATACCACAGATGGGCAGTAAATAGTAGCTTCTTATTTTGTTTTTTGTTTTTTGTTTTTGGGGGGGGGATTGTAAGAACTCTTACCATGAGATCTACACTTTTAACAAAATTATATGTATATAACACCATATTGTTAACTGTAGGAACAATGTCATACAACAGATGTTTAGAACTTAGTCATTATGCATAACTTAAACCTTATACCTGACAAATAGCAACTCCCTTTTGCTTCCCCTTCAGAGCCCCTAGCCACCACCATTCCAATGACTGATTCTGTGTATTTAGTTATTTTATATACCTAATAAAAGTGATATCATCCAGTAATAGTCCTTCTGTCACTGGCTTATTTCATTTAGCATAATTTCCTCAAGGTTCATTCATGTTCTCACAGGATTTTCTTTTTTAAGCCTTAATAATTCCACATAAAACAAATATTCACGTTAAAAACAAATGGAATCGGACCCTTATCCTACATTATTATACAAAAATCAACTCAAGAGGGATTAAAGGCTTGAAACAGAATAAGACTGAAAAATTTCTAGAAAACAAAACAAAACATAGGGGAAATGTTCCCGACCTTGGTTTGGGCAATAACTTCTTAGATAAAGCACTAAGAGCACAGATAAGAAAAGCAAATATATACAAGTGGGACTACATCAAACTAAAAAGCTCCTACAAAGCAAAGGAAGCAATTAACAAAGTAAAAAAGCAACCTATGGACTTTGAGAAAAGATTTGCAAACCATGTATCTGAGAAGGGGTTAATAACTAAAATACGTAGGGACCTCCATTAAGTCAGTAGCAAATAAAAAACAAAAGCAAAACCACTAAAAACAAATAATCCAATTAATAAATGGGCAAAGGACTTAAGTAGATATTTTTCCAAAGAAGGCATGCATATGGCCGACAGATGTATGAAAAGAGGCTCAACATCACTAATCATCAAGGAAATATAAAGGAAAAGCTCAATAAGATACAACTTCATGTCTGTTAAGAAGATTATTATCATAAAAAGAGAAAATAACAAGTGTTAGTCAGGATGTGGAGAAATTGGAACGCTTGGTGGGAAGGTAAAATGGTATAGCCACTGTGGAAAAATGTATGGAGATTCCTCAAAAAATTAAAAATAGAACTACCATATGATCCAGCAACCCCCTTCTGGATATCTATCAAAAAAAAAATGAAATTGGAATTGTAAACAACTATTTGCAATTCCATGTTTATGGCAGAGTTATTTACAATAGCTAAGATAGAAAAACAACAACCTAGATGTCCATCTCCGGAACAATGGATGAAGAAAATATGACATATGTTTAAGATGGAATATTATTTAGCTTTAAGAAGGAAGGAAATCTATTGCCGTTTTTGTGATTATTAGCCTCCTGTTAAAATTGTCATTTTTTAATGCTTTTAAAAATCCTATTTAGAATTAAAATGTTGTGAGGTATAATTTTAACTTAAGTATACTGATCTCAGGGCAGACTTTTTTTTTAGGGAAGACTTTTAAAAATTGTATTAGGCAAAAACTTTCTTGAATATTTATTTTTGGTAAGCCACTTGTTTTATTTCACAGGAATATGTTAGTAATTAAATAATCCACTTGAGCCCAAATCATATGCATTGCCCATTAAATGTTCCTCACACTATTTCACTTGTGCCTATGTTACTTGAGAATTTCAGGAAATTTATAAACTATTTCATATTATTTTGTGTTTAAAAATGAATTCTAACAATAAATTACTTTTATACCACTTAGAAAAGGACACAGTGATATAACATACTGGACCATATCCAATGAGACTATGTCTGAACTATTAAGTGTGAAAGATTCAGTTACTTACATAATACATCTGGTTGACTAACATGATCATGTGGTTGGTGAGAGGCAAATATTTCTGTAAGGAAAATAATCGAACATTCTCGGTATAGAAAGAGATTTTAAAAATGGTGGCATGGCGAACTCTCTGAATTCAATAAAAGCCTCAGAACTTCCAGAAAATCCACTTGAGAAATACATTTAATAGTATAACATGTGGAAATATCAATTTAAAAATACAGGAAATTATGTATTTGTTGAAGTGGTTTTGATATCTCAAAAGTGATATCTCAAGCACATTTCTTAGTCTCTATTTTATACAAAGTTGATAAACTAGGTCTTAAAATGCTACAGCCATAAGAGAGAGAAGAGACTGAAACATATATTTGAGTTTATAATTTGGCTTTAATGAAATCATCCAGCTGAGTGTAGAAGCAACATCTGCACCCTTGTTTTCTGCAGGAATCTGTGGCTAATTTTTGTGCAGAACAAAGAATAGAGTAATTAGAGTGTTTGATGAGTTTTTTAAAAGATATTTTCATTTCCCAAAAGAGAACATACAGTTCTCTGATCAGATGTTGGGCAAACCTGAATTAATATCTGTGATTTTCACCACAACACTGAAACAACAGAAAAGGGATTGTTTTTCCACTTTATTCAAAATCAATGCAATTATCATTACTCTCTAAATTTTATATAAATAGTTTTTGGATAACATTTGCATTGCTTATATTAATTCATATGGAGTATCCTGAACACTGATTTTATTTCATTTACATATTGGAAAGTACAGATCTTCATTAACCTATTACTTGTTATCACAACTGCATTAGTTTAGACCAGAATTTCTCAACAGTTTTGGCAGTTTTGACATTCTGGGCTAGATCATTTTTTTGTAGACAGAATATTCTGTACCTTGTGTGATGCTTAGCAATAGTCTGACCTCTCCCACTAGATGCCACTAGCAACCCACTAGATGGCAGTAGCGACTTCCCTCGCTACAGTATTGACGAGAAGAACCGTTGGAGATAACGCTAAATGTTCCCTAAGGGGTAGTCAAAACCGGTTGAAAACCACAGATAAATGAAGACTGAATAGCCATTTATATTTAAAATTCATCATTCATTCATCCATTTGTCGAGCTTAGACTATGTAGCAAACGTGGCCTAATGCTATTTTGAAAATTAGAGACATAATCACTGCTTTTGTTTAATGTAGATGTCTGAAAAGCTCAATCTAATGAAACTATAAATCCGCGGGGTCAGAGATTTATCCAAACTTTACCTTAAACATTGCTTACTTCCTTTAGTGTGGTTATATTTTTTAATGGTAATATAGTTAGCTTTGTTTTTTTCACTGTATGTATTCCGATTTGGGTTCTCACCACATCCAAAACCATTAAGTCATTTTAAATACTTATTAGGGAGCATGTGAACATGAATACAATTCTAAGAGTAAAAGCTATACAAAGTACACTCGTAATGTCCTTTCCTCCCCATGCCTATTACTCAATTCTTCTTTCTTTTCACCCTTTTCCCATTAAGCCTCTGTAAGTAATCAAACTCTTTAGTTTCTGGGATTTTCTTTTACACAAATGTGTGTGTGTGTATGTGTGTGTGTGTGTGTGTGTGTGTGTGTGAATGGTGTGAATGTTTGTGTTACCTCAAATTCATAAGTTCATATGTTGAAATCTTAATACCCAATATGATAGTACTAGGAGGTAGAGCATTTTTAAAAATATTTTATTTATTCAAGAGAAAAAGAGCACAAATAAGAGGGAGGGGTGGAGGGAGAGGGAGAAGCAGGGTCTGAAGGACCCACCTAGGCACCCCTAGGAGGTAGAGGTTGGGAGAGTAATTAGGTCATGAGGGTGGAGTCCTCATGAATGGGATTAGGGCACTTAGAAAAGAGATACTATAGAGATCCTTAGCACCCCACCCCCTACTTAGGTGAGGACATGATAAATCTGCACCCTGAAAGAGCACCCTCACTCGACCATGATCAGGCACCCTGATCGTAGACTTTTCTGGTCTCCAAAACTGTGAGAAATGTATGTTATTTATAAGCCATCCAGTCTGCTGTGGTATTTTGTTATAGCAGCCCTAATAGATTAAGATATAAAACTACAGATCTATTTTCCCCTTAGATCCTCTTTCTCACTTGAAGGATAGCATATATCTATACTCTTTTGCATCTTGCTTTTTGCAGATCCTGGAAATGATTCCAAATCAGTTTATAGAGATTTCCTCAGTCTTTTTACAGCCAGATAGTATTTTTGTGTGTGGATATACCAAGTATGTCCAACCAACTGTATTTCTAATATGTGTCAATTACAGATAATGCTGCAGTGAGTAACCTGGTGCATATCTATGGTTGTAGGTACATTTTCCAGTAGTTTCTCAGGAGTGGGGTTACTGGGTCAAAAGGTAAATACATAGCAATTTTGTTACATAGTGCAAGATTCCTCTCTGGAAGGATTGTACCAGTTTGCATTTCAACCAACAATATGGGAGTATGTCTGTTTCTTTACAACTTTGCCAACAGAATGTGTACTCAGACTTTTTAATTTTTGCCAGTCTGAAAGATGAGAAATGGTATTTAAATATTATTTTAATTTATATTTCTCTAATTATGAGGGAGTTTAAACAGTCTTTCATATTTTAGTTCCACATATTAATATAATATTTGATACATGATACTATATTACTTAAATGATATATATCAATATATGATATACGTAGGATTGTGTGTTCATTTCTTTTTTTTTTTTTGCTCCTGGGTTTTAGACAATTATTCAAAAAGATGCTTTAAAGTCTCTTGGTTTTTTTATTTTTTTATTTTTTTATTTTTTATTTTTTTAAAGTCTCTTGTTAATTATGTTTATATCCACATCTCTTTGAACCTCTTATAGATTTTTACTTAACAACACAGTCTTTATAATTGAGGATTCTCACTCCTGGCTAAAGTCCTATGTGTGATCTTTCAGGCCCATCCACAGGCAATTACAAAGGCTTTACCTGTCTGGCAAGTGGCTTAAACAACAAATATTTGTTTCTCACAGCTCTGGAGGCTCTAAGTACTAGATCAGTGTGCCAACATGGTCAGGTTCTAGTGAGGATTCTCTTCCAGGTTACAAATAGCCAACTGCTCCTCCTGACCTCACATGGCAGAAGACAGCTCTCTGGGGTCTCTTTGATTAAGGCCATGAATCCTATTCATGGGCGCTTCATCTCATGACCTAATTTCTTCCAAAAGACTCCACCTTCTCAGATCATCTCAGTGGAGGGTTAGGATTTGAGCATATTGATTTTGTGGGACACAAACAATTCAGTCTGTAATAGTGCTCTTTTTTTTTCTCTTTTGTCACCCAGTTGCCAAAGGTTGCTTCTTCTTTTTTTATCTCTTATGTTTTTCTTTTCTTTTCCTTTTTTTTCTCTTCTCTTCTCCTCCCCCTCCTTCTTCCTTTTTGTTTTTTTGTTTGTTTGTTTTGTTTTGTTTTTCACTTTCTACTTTCCCAGAGTTTCCATCTGTTTCCAGGAATGCCCATTTCAACCCTGCCTGCCCCTTTAAATCACATGTACACTGGAATACCTTCCCTACAGCCCATACTATTTTCTGGCCAGAACTGTGGTGTTGTTATCGTCGTCTTTTAGTAATTTTAGACTTAGGATAGATTTAGTCTTTTTTGGCAGTCGTTTCAGACAAACACACAGAGTTTTTAATTTCCCTGTTTGTCTTGTCCTCAGGTTTGTTTGTTTTGCCTTTGCTTTCCACAGATTCTTAGGGTGGGTTGGAACTGGGAAGGGCATACGAGTTTGTGTGCAGCTTTAGTGTTTCTTTTTATTTATCGCTCTTTTGAAGTTTTGCTAATATCTACCTTCAATTTATGTTGAGAATGTGGTTTGGGGTAGAATTTAATTTTTACTTCATGTTCTTTTATTGTATGGGGGGGAATATATTGGGAGGTAGGTGGCTCTTTTGTCACCATTGTTATCAACTGTCTCTTAGTATCAGACCATTATCTCAAAAGGGAAATCCTTACAAATATATTCTAGGAGAGAGATTAGACTTCTCTTAAACAAGTCATATGAACTTGCAGAAAAAATGCTATGGACTCCAAGAAAAGACATAATCGATATTACATGCATAGCCTTATTCATACAACCCCACTATTTATATTTAATTATCACCTTGGTTTTAGTGTTCATAATGTATATAGTAAATCTGTGCATAGGAAGGTAAAAATAATTCTACAGAAAATCTCAAATGATCCTAAGGCTCTGAGGCACTCTAAAGTATCCAAGTTGTATCTGAAGACCCTGAATATATGACATCTAACCAATAGATGAACACCTCAGGTAACAGAGTTGTCTCTACACCTATCATAGCTGCTTTGGAATATCATTTATTTTTTAAATAGGGTTTTTTATTTGTACACAAATGTTGCCTTTCTGTGCTTTCAGCTGATGACATGCTTTCTCCATTAATCAAAATTGTAGTGAATTAGTATTTATAAACACTTTTAAGTTAATAAATATGTATAAGTCTATCTCTTTAATTTTCTAATTCAAATAATTAGCAAATAATGTTTTATTAGTTTCAGAGGTAGAGGTCAATGATTCATCAGTCTTATATAGTACCCAATGCTCATTACATCATGTGCACCCCACCCCTCCAACAACCCTCAGTTTGTTTCCCATGATTAAGAGTTTCTTATGATTTGTCTCCCTCTCTCATTTCATCTTTTTATTTTTTCCACTTTTCCCCCATGATCCTCTGTTTTGTTTCTTAAATTCCACATATGAATTAGATCATATGATAATTTTCTTTTTCTGACTAATTTTGCTTATCATAATAGCCTCTAGTTCCATCCACATCATCGCATACGGCAAAATTTCATTTTTTTGATGGCTGAGTAGTATTTCCTTGTATATATACTACATTTTCTTTATCCATTCATCTGTTGATGGACATATGGGCTCTTTCTATAGTTAGGACATTGTGAACACTGCTGCTATAAATATTGGTGTGCAGGTGTCCCTTTGTATCACTACATTTGTATCTTTGGGGTAAATACCCAGTAGTGCAATTGCTGGGTTGTAGGGTATCCCAATTTTCAACTTTTTGATGAACCTCCAAACTGTTTTCCAGAGTAGTTGCACCAGCTTGCATTCCCACCAACAGTGTAGGAGGGTTCCCCTTTCACCACATCCTCACCAAAATCTGTCATTTCCTGGCTTGTTAATTTTAGTCATTCTGTCCTATTAGAGGATGTATCACTGTGTTTTCGATTAGTATTTCCCTGATGCCGAGTAATGTTGAACATTTTTTCATGTGTCTGTTGGCCATTTGTATGTCTTCTTTGGAGAAATGTCTGTTCATGTCTGTCTTCTGCCCATTTCTTGATTGGATTGTTTGTATTTTGAGTGTTGACTTTGATAAGTTCTTTATAGATTTTGGATACTAGCCCTTTATCGGATAAGGCATTGCAAATATCTTCTCCCATTCTGTTGGTTGGCTTTTGGTTGTATGAACTGTTCCTTTGCTGTGCAAAAATCTTTTTACCTTTATGAAGTCTCAATAGTTAAATTTGCCTCTATTTTCCTTGCCTTTGGAGATATAGCTAGAAGAAGATCTGTGGCCGAGGTCACAGATGTTGTTGTCTGTATTCTCTAGGATTTTGATGGGATTCCTGTCTCACATTTAAGTCTTCCATCTATTTTGAGTCTATTTCTGTGTGTGGTATGAGGAAATGGTCCAGTTTCATTCTTCTGCATGTGGCTGTCCAATTTTCTCACCACCATTTGTTGAAGAGACTATCTTTTTTCCATTAGATATTCTTTCCTGCATTGTCAAAGATTAATTGACAATAGAGTTGAGGGTCCATTTCTGGGTTTTCTATTCTGCTCCATTGATCTGTCTGTTTTTGTGCCAGTACCATACTGTCTTGATGACTGCAGCTTTGTAATACAGCTGGAATTCTGGGATCGTGATGCCACCAGCTTTGATTTTCTTTTTCAGCATTTCTTTGACTATTTGGGTTTTTTTCTGGATTGATACACATTTTAAGATTATTTGTTCCAGCTCTCTAAAAAATGTCAATGGAATTTTGATAGGGATTGCACTGAATGTATAGATTGTTCTAGGTAGCATAGACATTTTCATAATATTTGTTCTTCCCATCCATGAGCATGGAATATTTTTCTATTCCTTTGTGTCTTCCTCAGTTTCTGTCATGAGTATTCTATAGTTTTCTGAGTACAGATCCTTTACCTCTTTGGTTAGATTTATTCCTAGGTATCTTATGGTTTTGGGCACAATTATAAATGGAATCAACTCCTTAATTTCTCTTTCTTCTGTCTCATTCTTAGTGTATAGAAATGCAACTAATTTCTGTGCATTGATTTTATATCCTCTCACTTTACTAAATTCCTGTATGAATTCTAGCAATTTTAGGGTGGAGTCTTTTGGCTTTTCCACATAGAGTATCATGTCATCTGCAAAGAGTGTGAGAGTTTGACTTGTTCTTTGCCAATTTGAATGCCTTTTGTTTCTTTTTGTTGTCTCATTGCTGAGGCTAGGACTTCCAGTACTACGCTGAACAATGGTGATAATGGATATCCCTGTCATGCTCCTGACCTTAGGGGAAAAGTTCTTAGTTTTTCCCCATTGAGAATGATATTCACTGTGGGTTTTTCATAGATGGCTTTTATGATATTGAGGTATCCCTACACCATGAAGACTTTAATCAAGAAAGAATTCTGTACTTTGTGAAATGCTTTTTCTGTATCTATTGAGAGAATCATATGGTTCTTGTCCTTTCTTTTTTTTTTTTTTTAAAGATTTTATTTATTTATTTGACAGAGAGAGAGATTACAAGTAGGCAGAGAGGCAGGCA
Source organism: Ailurus styani (assembly GCA_002007465.1). Classification (NCBI taxonomy): domain Eukaryota; kingdom Metazoa; phylum Chordata; class Mammalia; order Carnivora; family Ailuridae; genus Ailurus; species Ailurus styani. Next base: position 3,711,962 of record LNAC01000138.1, on the reverse strand, counting down.
GAGAGATAGGGAGAGGAGGAAGCAGGCTCCCTGCTGAGCAGAGAGCCTCGATGTGGGCCTCGATCCCAGGACGCTGAGATCATGACCTGAGCCGAAAGCAGAGGCTTTAACCCACTGAGCCACCCAGGCGCCCTGGTTCTTGTCCTTTCTTTTATTTATGTAGTGTGTCACACTGATTTGCAGATGTTGAACCAACCTTTCAACACAGTAATAAATCCCACTTGGTTGTGGTGAATAATCCTTTTAATGTATTATTGGATCCTATTGGATAGTATTTTGGTGAGAATTTTTGCATTCAGTTTCATTAGGGATATTGGTCTGTAATTCTCTTTTTTGATGGGGTCTTTGCTTGGTTTGGGGATCAAGGTAATACAGGCCTCATAAAGTGAGTTTACAAGTTTCCTTTCCTTTCCTTCTTTTTTTTTAACTTCAGAAGAATAGATGTTAAAACTTCTTTTTGATCTGTTCTACTGTTCTTTTGGTTTCTATTTCATCGATTAGTGCTCTTTATTAATTTTCTTCTCCTGATAGATTTAGGCTTTATTTGTTGTTCTTTGTACAGCTCCTTTAGGTGTAAGTTTAAGTTGTGTATTTGAGACCTTTCTTGTTTCTTGGGAAAGGCTTGTATTGCTATATACTTCTCTCTTAAGACTGCCTTTGCTGTATCCCAAAGGTTTTGAAGAGATGTGTTTTCATTTTCATTTGTTTCCATGAATTTTTTAAATTGTTTTTTAATTTCCTAGCTGACCCTTTCATTCTTTAATAGGATGCCCTTTAGCTTCTATGTATTTGAGTTCTTTCCAAATTTCCTCTTGTGATTGAGTTCAACTTGCAAAGTATTGTGGTCTGAAAATATGCAGGGAATGATCCCAATCTTTTGATACCAGTTGAGACCTGATTTGTGACCCAGGATGTGATCTATTCTGGAGAATGTTCCATGTGCACTAGAGAAGAAAGTGTATTCTGGGGATGCCTGGGTGGCTCAGTCATTAAGCGTCTGCCTTCAGTTCAGGTCATGGTCTCAGGGTCCTGGGATTGAGCCCTGCATCTGGCTTCCTGCTCTGCGGGAGGCCTGCTTCTCCCTCTCCTCCTCCCCCTGCTTGTGTTCCCTCTCTCACTGTGTCTCTCTCTGTCAAATAAATAAAATCTTAAAAAATAAATATATAAAAAGAAAAAGGAAAAAAGAAAAAAGTGTATTCTGTTGCTTAGGATGAAATACTCTGAACATATCTGTGAAGTCCCTCTGATACAGTGTGTCATTCAAAGCCATTGTTTCCTTGATGATCTGCTTAGATTCTGTTCTTCTGCTGTCCATTGCTATAAGTGGGGTGTTAAAGTCCCCTGTTATTATTGTATTAGTATCAATGTGTTTCTTTAATTTTGTTATTAATTGGCTTATATAATTGGCTGCTACCATGTTAGGGACATAAATACTTGCAATTGTTCCTCCTCTCTCTCTGCCTGCCTGTCTGCCTACTTGTGATCTCTCTCCCTCTGTGTCAAATAAATAAATAAAATTTAAAAAAAAGAAAAGAAAAAAAGAAAAGGGAAAGAGAAAAAAAAGTAAATTTGAAAAACTAAAGAATCATGGGGAAAAAACCCATAAACTCTATATACTATTTACCCCTAGTGTTGGAGTTCTGCAATTCTCAGTGATTGGTATACTTGGTCTTGGCTGAATGTTCTTGCTTATCTTCTATGGGAGGGGCATGTTGTATTGATTCTCAGGTGTCTGTCCTGAGGGAATTGCACTGCCCTTGCCAGGGGGCCAGGGTAAGTAATCTGCTCCAGTTTGCTCTGTATGGCTTTTGCTCCCTGAAGGCTTTCCATGCTGCTTTGAAGATGAGAATGAAAACGGTGACCTCCCAATCTCCAGCCCTAGAGAGAGCTCAGGGCCTCACTCCTCTATGTACACTCAAGGAAAAGCAGTCAATCACTCCCATCTCCCTGGTTTCCATCTGTTCATTGTGATCACCTAGCCTGCGACTGAGTATTTTTCTCTCAGGCACACAACCCTGTTTCATCTCTCCAAACCCTACAAACTCCTTCAGTGCACACACCCTCTCTGCTCTCCCCACCTCCTGCCCTCGGGGAGCATCTTCTGGCAATTCTGCCACTTGCCAGGCTCCTGCTCAGAGAACAGTTACCTGACCATGCCTCCATTCATGGTTATAACAACGCTGAGCTGAGAGCCCACTCCTGGGCTCACTGATTGCAGCCAGCTTCCCTGGCCTGATGCCTAGGAACTCTGGGGCATTCAGGCACCCCTGGTCTTCCCGTGACCCCAGGGATTCTGAGACCACACTGTCTTCCCTAGGAGTCTGCCCCACTTTGCCGCCTGAGCAGCTTTCAAGCCTGGAAGTCCCTCACTGGAGCAAACTTTAAAAGTTCTGATTTTATGCTCAGCTGCTATATTACTTTCTCGTACCAGCTTACCGACTCCCTCCCCCTGAGGCCTATCATTCCATTTATCACCTCGGAATCACTTCTCCGCACCTCCTACCTTGCAGAAAATTGTCTTTTTTCTATGTGTAGAGTTGCAGCTATTCTTTTCTTAGATCTCTGGTTGAGTTCACAGGTGTTCAGAATGATTTGATAGCTATCTAGCTGAGTTCCTGAGTTCCAGAAAAAACTAAGGTCCCCTAATCCTCTGCCATCTTGGACTATCTCTAGGAACTCTAAGTCTATCACTTTAATGTCTTTCTCCCCCAACAGAGCTGTAGAAATGATCATGAAAGACCACAGATCTTTGTGGTTTACTATACTATCTCTCAGCATCTAGCAGACTGACTAAAAAAAAACATTCAGTGAATATAATTTCAACGTGTAAATATCTTCTAGGAATACACAGAACAAATCTAGACCTTCCAAAATATGTCAACTTTTAAGATATCAAAAGACAGGCATAATGCACCCTAAATATTATGAAGCCTTTAACTTTATATTATAAAAATTTGGGTCATTTTTCATGGTTACCATTCTTGGAAATGCTAGATTCTTTAATATTACTCAAAAATCTGGACACAATAAAATAACCTCTGTAGTCAGATTAAATTCTTCGAGCTTCAATTTAAGAATCTTCAAAATGGAAAAACTGTTACTTAGGAAGGTAATTGTAAATATCATCATCTATTACAATACTGGGTACATAGAAATTGGTCGAAAATAACAGTCTGAGTTATTTTTAAATATAGTTTTTAGAAAACACCTTTAAAAAATATTCCCTCAGTTAATTATCAATGGATCTTATGCAAGAACTATTGCATAGTAACTTGATCAAACAAAAATTATTTAAATACAAATAAGAGATTTATAAATAAATGCCATATATGGGGAAATTGTGTGCTAAAAAGGTTGTGGGGTTTTTTGTTTGTTTGTTTTCTGTTTGTTTGTTTATTTGCTTTGGTAACAAATACATCTCTATATGATAGAATTTACTTAGTCTGGATAGTGCTCTTAAATGCAAAGTAAGAACTTCTGTTAAAATTAATGTATTTTCCCTTAAAAATAGATTATTAAATGGATTAATTAGTAATTGTAATATATTTAAACATGTGCTTCTTGGTATTATTCCAAACTCCTCCTAGAAAATAAAAAATAATGAAAATATAATGAATAATATACCTTTTCTAGTAGCCCAGGAGTATTTCCTTAATGGAGGCATGACAATTATTTTGGTTTTCCTGTTTTAGACTCTAACATAAGAATCAACATGCTTATCTGTATCTAGAACTTATGATCTGAAAATTCAACAACTGTAGAGGATGTGAGCAAACCATTTATCATATTGTTGATATGTTTTCTGTATATGCAGGAAAGCAGCATGGTCAGAAGAGATTTTTTTTTAGGATCAAAATCAAACCACCCAATTTTATATCCTTTGTCTAACAGTGAAAAATAAGAAATATAAAAAGCTACCAAAGCTTGTAATGAAGTAATATATGCCTACATTGCTTCTGAAGGAGTAAAGCAGATATTCTATGGCTATTTCATTCCAAGCTCATTAATATATGAAGCATGTGTGGTTTCTGGTCCTCCTGTTGGCAATAAAAGTAGTTGGAAGGCTTCCAAAGGATGGAGGCTGTAAGAGCAATCCAAGAAGGCTACGATGGGTGGGGATGGCTTCAAGATTCATAAAATTCTGGGTTTGTTCTGACCTCTGCTAACCAACAAACTGAGTGACACTGGAAAGATATCTCTCTGACTCATGAGGAGTAGACAGAATAATGGTTTCCCAAAGATGCCCATCTCTTAATCCCTAGAATCTTCTTGGCAAAGTGTCTTTGAAGATGTAACAAGATTAAGAATTTTGAGAAAGGAACATTATCCAAATTATCTGGATGGGCCAATGTAATAGAAAAGCCACTGTAAAAGGAGGTAAGAAGATAAAGGGGGAGAAGAAAGAGCTGGGACAACTGAAAACAGAGATCAAAATAATTCACTTTGAAGGTGAAGGAAGTGGGCAGGGAATGTAGCTGGCCTTTAGGAGCTGGAAAAGACAAGGGAACAGATTCTCCCATGAAGCCTCCAGAAGGAATACAGCCCTGCCAACACTTTTGTTTGTTTGTTTTTAAGACTTCTAACTTGAAGACCTGTAAGAAAATAATTTTAGATTTTTTTTCAAAGTCCTAAGTATATGATAATTTGTTACAGAAGTAATAGGGAACTAATGCATCATACTTAAATATTACTTACTTCATGTAAAATTTAATGCATTGCAAGTCCTCAATAAATGTTGTGTATGATAATGGGAATTATTTTTTTAAAGGATGATACACAAATATGGGATCCAATGGAATGCAACCCACTGGCATTAGATAGAAATACAGAGGGACCATTGGAAAGAGAAAAATGTTTTCAATCAGGAATTCTTCAGAAGATCAGAGCAACAGGAAGTGTAAAAAAGATTAAAAATAATCTGCAGAGTATTTAAGTAAGTATTGAGTGATAATCATGTTTTACAGGACCAACTAACATAGCAGAGTTTATACTGCATATTTCAAAGAGGAAGTGAATGATTTTTTTTCCTGAAAAGTACCAAGCAGAATTAATGATGACAATTTGAATGTAGTTTTATAGATTTTGAAGTTAATTTTCACACAGGTTCTAAAATTATGATGCTGCCTTGACAAGAATAGATCTGCTGCATTGCCTTAAAATAACAGTATGTGATAAAATTAGAGACAAATTGTACACATAAAATCCATTTTATCTTGAAAGAAAATGGAAATTTGCAAGTGCATAAACTGACAGCTTATTGCTGTGTAAGTATGGAAATAGATTAAGTTAAAATAGATTCCTCTTCTCACCATATTAGATTTTCCATGTTTCCATAACATCAAATAACTAGGTCCAATGTTAATGTAAAATATCAGAATCAGTAGGCATGTTTCCATAACTAAGTTTTACAACTGAACTTCTTTTTGTTTCTACTGAAATTTAGTCTAAAACTATAATTTCTTACAGGTTATTTCTTAATGTTTATCTTACTATTTGATCAGACTTATTACACCAAATATTTAAATAATCATTCTCATATACCAATTTTCCTACCTAAGTTTCCATTACTTGCTTAGTTATCCAAACTAATGAGAAAAAAATCAAGTAAATATATCCTATTCTTAGTTTTATCTTTCTCACTAAGAATTTATACTTAGTATTACCAAGTTTTATCTTGCATGTCACATTCTATTGATTCTTCTTTTTTTACAATAACTCTGTACCTCTTCCTCTCCAGGCCACCTGCCAACATCCCAGTTTTAACCCCTGTCATCTCAAAATTAGTATGCTAGAAAAATCATATAACCTGTTGTAAATTCCTTTAGCTGCCAAATTCAAAGTAATTTTCTTCCAAGCCATCATGTACACTTCTGCCTTAATTATTGCTTGTATTATGTATCCACGACTAAAAAATTCTCTGAAATACTCTGTAACTCAAAAAAAAATTAATTTACCACTGACCGTAACATCTGATGTAGTACCATCACATTGTACTTGAATGCAGGCTCATTTCAGGGATCAACACTAAATATTTGCTTCAGCACCTTTTCACCTGAGCCTCAATTATTTTTTCTAGTATTCTTCATTGACATCATGAAGACCATTTCTGGGTAACTGTAATGTAAGCATTAATAATTTAGAGCTTACCTGATAAGATTGTATTATAAGAGATCTCCTGGGGGTACATGTTAATACTGGTTTATTTGTAAGTAACTTTAAATGTATAGGAAAAACTTGCAAGAATCTTGCAAAGAACTCCTGGATCCCTTTAACAAATTAGTCAGTAGTTGATATTTTGCCACATCTCCTTTATCATTCTCTTAGTACTATGGTTAATCCATTTAAAATTATATTATAGCAGTATGCCCCTTTGTTCCTAAATATCTCAATGTGTTTTTCCTCAAATTAAGGATATTCACTTACATAATAATTATTTAGTTATTCAAATTCTGTTTATTATCCTAATAATATTTTATGGCAGGGTTTTTCCGATGCAGCATCCAAACCCAGGTCGGGTTTAGTTTTTATCTATCTTTAGTCTCCTTTAACTGGAATGATTCATCAAATTTTATGTGTTTCACAACATTGGCATTTGTTTAGGATAGAGCCAGGTATTTTGTAAAATGTCTCTGTGGCAGGCTGAATAATTGTCTCTTAAGGTTGTCCACCTGCTAAGTCCCTGAAACTTGTGATTATAATATCTTTCATGACAAAGAGAACTTGGCAGATATGATTAATTTAAGCATCCCAAGATGGAAGGATTATCCTGTATAATCCAGGTGGATAGTACGGTAACCACAAGGGTAATTATAAAAAAGTTTCAGAGAAGGATATTTGCCAGTGGAATAGAAATGAGTGAGAAAAAAGATAGAGAGGAGAGGAAAAAAAGAAGAGGAGAGAAGGAAGGGAGAAGGATAGAGGGAGGAAGGAGAGAGAGATTTGAAGATACTACATCACTAGCTTTGAAGATAGAAGAATAGACCATAAGTCAAGAAATACATGCAGCCTCTAGAAGCTGGAAAAGGCAAGAAAACAGATTTTCCTCTATAGTCTTCAGAGCACAATTCTGCTGATACCTTGATCTTAGCTCCATAAACCCATTTCAGACTCTTGATCTCTAAAACCACAAGACAATGAACTATGTTGTTTTGAATTACTATGTGTGCCATCATTGTTTATAGCAGCAACAAGAAGCTAGTACATTTTTCAGTTTGTATTTGTCTGGTGTTGTCTCGTGACCGGATTCAGGTTGTGCCTTTTCAAGAGAAATATCACAGAAGTGATGTTCTGTCATGAGTACACCACATCAGGTGAGACATGGTAAGTAAGTTTGTTCCAATGTTGGTGTGAACTTTGACTATTAGGATAACTGGTACCCTATATGAAGTTATTATTTTTCTTATCATAATTAAAGTTACTATTTTTCTCATTGTAATTAATAACTGATTTATGGAAAGATATGTTATGGCTATATACATATGCTATTCCTCATCAAAATTTTGCTCTTAATTTTGCTTGAAATTTTTGCCTGAAATATTTAATACCATGATGATTGCCTAATGGTAATGGTTTGATTCTATCTTTCCTCATATATTTTTTACTTGGCATTCTACTTTGGAAGAAAAACAGAGAAATTACCCAGAATAAATGAAATTAATTATTTATTGGAAATGGGTAGGGTATGATGGAAGGGGCAGATGAGGTGCCGATATATAAATATATCCATTGATCCATTGCATAAAGTAAATATATTCATTACATGAAGGTATCAGTCCATACTCCTAGTAAATATATTAATTAATTAAAAAAAATTTTAATTCAGGTGTCTATTTTCTTATTTTCCCTCTGTTTTATAGAAATATGCTTGGCACTCTCCTTTTTTTTTTTTTTTTGCTAAAATACATCCTGAAAATTGCTCCATATCAGTTTATAGATTTCTCTTTCAATCTTTTACACAATTGCATAGTATTTTCTGAGCATATGACCATTATTGAATTAAACTATTGGTTTTTTAAGTTAATTCAAAATTGTTTATAAACAGTTACTACTACAAGGAATGATTATATATATTTTTGGTGGTGGTTTAATTGTAGGGTAAATTCCTAGAAGTAGTGTTTTCAAATTGTCATTCACAAGTGTTCCATTTTACATTCCCACTGCAGGGTAAAAAAAAATATGCTGCTTCTCTTATACTTATTAGCAGAATTTGCTATCGGACTTGAAATTTTTGCCAACTAAATATGTAGGCATAGTATCTTCTTGTTTTGTTCTGCATTTCTCTTATCATGTGTGAAGTTGGACATCTTTACACATGCTCAAGATCCCATTATTATGTTTTATTTTCACATTGTCTCATCATTTCTTTTGCCCATTTTTCAATCATATTCTTACAATCAGATTCAAAGTTTTTTCCACTGCGATTTTAAGACTTCTTTATATACTAAGGATATTAGTTCTTAAAAAAAGATACTAGTTGGGCGCCTGGGTGGCTCAGTGGGTTAAAGCCTCTGCTTTCGGCCCAGGTCATGATCTCAGGGTCCTGGGATCGAGGCCCGCATCGGGCTCTCTGCTCAGCAGGGAGCCTGCTTCCCCCTCTCTCTCTGCCTGCCTCTCTGCCTCCTTGTGATCTCTCTCCCTCTGTGAAATAAATAAATAAAATCTTTAAAAAAAGAAAAAAAAGATACTAGTTCTTTATTAGTGATGTATATTATGTATATTTCCACCTAGTTCATCATTTGTCTTTTGATGTTTCTCACAGTGCTTATTGCCATTTGAAGAGGATTTAACATTATTTATTTAAATTTACCAGTTTTTGTGTTGTCTCATCTTGATATTGAATTGTTATTAGAAAACTTCCCACATACCTACTTGTAAAAGGATTTGTCCATGTAATTTAGTGCCTTTTAAAAACTGTTTTTCATGTAATCTATGATCGATTTGGAATTTACTTTTATTTGTGGTCTAATGTATGGAACCATAGTTATAGTATATTTTAAGATCTCCATAGCTTTACTTTTTCAGTGTAGAAACTGCATTTTAATAGAAGGATATTGGATATAATGAAGCATTCAATATTCAAAGATTCATGTTTAATGTCTCTCATCTCCTGCAAGTAAAACCACCTTTCCTCTTACATTAGAGAGCTACTGCATTCTGACATGTTTATTACCATATATCTCTTCTTATGGGCAAATATCAAACCATATTTTCTACTGTCTTTGTTTCTTCAAGTTAATCTCTTCTCCTGGGATGAGACGTTTGTCCTTCCCTCCATCTATTCAAATATTACTATATCTGTGACACAAAAGTACAGTCATATCTTCATTTTGAACACATCTTAGTAGTAAACATTCACTGGACTTTGTATTATCTGGTCACTTCTGGTACTTCTATACAACATAACTAAATTACTTATAATGTATTTGCTGGTACTAGTGCTTATTATAAACAGTACACAATAATCTTTTCTTCTTTAACAAGAACAGAATAAGCTTTTTGAAGACAGGATCACATGATAAACACCCTTTATAACTCTTTAGCACTGCAACTATAAAGTATTGTGTACATCATTGGTATTGAACACATACTTCTTTAGGCAAGTTTATACTAGATAAGCTCCTTTTGCCCTTTTTCTAGAATTAAGTGAGAGTGAGAAAAACAAAATTTATTCAAAATAATAAACAAATGTGTAGCTACCAAGTCTTCCAATTTTCCAGTGACATATTGGCATATATGTTTATTTACAAAAAATAGATTAGTGATATTAACTTCATAAGTCATTATAAACTCACTAAAGCAAGCATAATAGACAATGTGTATAAATAGCTGTAAATGTCACCTAAAAACCAAGTGATATTTAATATTTGAATAAGTGGGTAACTTTTTCTTATTTTACTTTATGAGAGTGAATAGGAATCTTAAGTCTTAACTTCAAAAATGGGACTGCCATGGGTGATCAAACAAACATATTAGGTAGCCTGGTAATCCAATTCAACTGGAAATTTAAACAAGATGATTAAGTATATGAGATGTTGTACATAGTTCTTGTTTCCAATTAGTATGCTAAAAATGTGGATTTTAAATTAATTATAATTAATTATTCTGTGGGAAAAGAACATCAATCAGCATATTACATTTAAGGAGGCTTACCATATGGACTATATTTAATATATATTAAATGTATATAATATATTATTTTATAAATAATTTAATTATACTCTTTCTTTTTTAAAATTTAAATATGCTCTCTTTTTAGACTTGAGTCTAAAAAGAGGTAAATCAGAGATGGAATTCTAAGGAAGAGTCATTTTATTTTCTCTTTTTCATCCTCTCCTTCTCCTTGTCTTTGTCGTCTTCTTTTTGGTATATGTTGATTACATATTGAATACTCCAAATCATTATGCAAACCATGCAAAAGAAGCTTTCAATTGAGGAAGAGTCAAGTCTTTGCATTTATGTTTGATTTTCTCATAAAAGCTCAAAGCCCTGGGCAGACATTTCATTTTCCATAGAATATACTAAAAAATTTCAAAAGTGCTGTCAAACTCTAATTTTCCACTTTCCATGGGTGATATGTTATCCTGGAATAGAAGGAAAGTCCTCCATTTCACATTGATGACTTAAATCAGCACATTTGAGTTTCCTTCCTTTAAAATTTTCATTGAAATGCCGCAATGTATGAGATTTTTCTGTCAAATATAACATAGAAGAGATTGGATAAAGAGAAATATCACCATGTCTGTTGGATGATGAGTTCAATGAAAAAGTTCACCTGTGCATAATTTGAACAGAATCTTCTAAAAGAGTAAAAAGAAATATTTCAAGTTAGAATGTCAGGTGTTGAAAGCGAAGGTTAGCCATGACAGATTCAGAAAGATGTTTAGGCATGTGTCAACTTCAAGAAGCACATATAGATTGTTGATTAAATGTCAGCATGAACAGGGGTGCTGCCATGTATTATCACAAAACCCCAGTAGATACACAGAGATTACTGTAAAAGAACTTAATGCCAGGACAGTCTTTCAACAAGATCCAATACGCACATGTTAAAAAACAAAAAAGCAGACACCAAATGGAGTCATTTGTGCTAAGTTCTCCATCAATAAACCAAGACTTAATACATAACCTCTGTATTTTCAGCCTCTCCCAGGAATATAATCTTACAGCAATCAATCTGGAATTTCCTGGTCAGCAGTAAATGGGTATTCTGCCTGATAGAGGGCCTTCTGTCTTCTAAAGAAAGATGAGGTGATCAGCTTTCCTTCTCTCTGCCTCTTTTTACCTATAAATATTTCCCATTCTGCACAGCTCTTTGAAGCTCCTTTCTATTAGCTACATGAAATGCTGTCTGATTTATGAATTGTTGAATAAAGCCAATTAGATCCTCGAATTTACTCAGTTGAATTTTTGTTATTTAACTCCATGTAGAGAAGAGAGTGTTGCCCCACGCTGATACCCAACTATCACAATTAATCCCCACAGTGGTAACATTTCCTCCCATCCCACACTCTTCTTTGCAGAACTCTCTTTGTTTTCTGTAAAAAAGTTCTCAGTTAACAATACAACAATGTTAATAATATAATCCTCTCTCTTCCTTCTTTGTCCAAGACTAAATTTTGAAACTACACCCATAAAAAATCTAATATGACAATCTTAATAAGAAGCAAACACATATTTTCCTGAAAGAATGAAAAAGGTAAAAAAATCAAGTATATATAAATATTCTAAAGAAGAAAATTTATGTAAAAATGAAGAAATAATTGTTTATCTGTTAAAGAAACACTCTGGTAAGCAGGAGAAATGTTTTCAAAATACTTTTTAATAATTTAACAAGGTTTAAGATTTCAATGAATTTATTAACATTCTGAGAGAACATATTAAGTTTTTTGAGAATTATCATTATAAAAATTTTTTAAAAATCACCTAGCAGGAAGTAGTAAATAGTAGAGAAGTAGTAAAATCGAATCAGTGAAATAAAAACCCAGTTTGAAGAATCCCGTAAAAACCAAAAGAAAAAGGCCAGTAAGATTTTGTCACAAACAAATGAGAGCAAGGAAAGTGGAGGTAATTCATCACTGATCTTATATATTCATAATACAAATGCAGGGAAAAAAAGGACCTAGAGAAGAAATTCAACAATCAAATGAAAAGTAAAGACAGATCTAGGCTCTTACATCAACAGCGTCTGTCCACAAGGTATTAAGAAAAACCTTTGCTACTTTGAGTCGAAATTGTCTTCCTGCTTTAAAGAAAACCAAAATAAATATGAAGTCCAAGATAATACTGAGATACTGATTTGTATTCTGTTTTCATGCTTTTTTTCCTCTTTTTTATCACCATGATTTCTTTCTTTGCCTCAGGCTGGACTAAAGCAGAAATTGCCTGGAGAAAAACAAAAGAAAATAAACAAAACACAATAAATAAGAAAAATATAAACAAACTTCGCTATGTTTTTTAAAAACATAATTGACTGAGAAAAACATAATTGTGTTCAGGGATTCTAGAGGAGGAAATAAGAGAGGGAAGGGCTTATGAGGGGTGGATCAGAAAGTGGAGGCATTAGAGTAGTGGGAGACATAAGATATATGTAGCTACTAATTAATATAGCTGATAAGGGGTTAATAACTAAAATTTGTCAAAACCTCCTACAATTCAATAGTAAAAAATCAAACAACTTGATTAAAAACATGGACAAAGAGGGGCATCTGAGTGGTTCAGTCAGTTAAGCATCTGCCTTCAGGTCAGGTCATGATCCCAGAGTCCGAGGATCAAGCCCCTCAATGGACTCCCAGCTCAGCAATGAGTCTGCTTCTCCCTCTCCCTCTGCCTCTCTCCCTGGCTTGTGCTCTCTTTCACTCAAATAAATAAGTAAATAAAATCTTTTTTAAAAATGGGCAAAGAACTTGAAAAGATACCCAAATGGACAACAAGTATGTAAAAAGATGCTCAATATTACTAATCATCATGGAAACGCAAATCGAAACCCCAGTGTGTAAAACCTCACAACTGTCAGGATAGTTGTTATCAAAAACAAACAAAAAAACAAAGGATAACACATGTTGGCAAGGATATAGAGAAATTGGAACTGTCATATATGTTGGTAGGAATATAAAATAGTGCAGCCACTGTGGAAAACAGGATAGAGATTCCTCAAAAATTAAAAATAAAACCACCATATAATCCAGCAATTCCACTTCTGGGTATTTATTTGAAAAAATTGATATCAGAATCTTGAAGAAATATTTGTACTCCCATGTTCATTGCAGGATTATTCACAATAGCCAAGATAGGAAGCAATCTAAACTTCGACTGACCAACAAATGGATAAATGTGGTATTTATGTACAGTGGAGTATCATTTAGCCATAAAAAGGAGGAACTCCTACCATATGCAAAAACTTGGATAAAGCTGGAAGACATTATGATAAGTGAAATAAGTCAGTCACAAAAGGACAAATACTAAATGATTCACTATACGAGGTATCTAAAAACTCTCAAACTCATAGAAACAAAGAGTAGACTGATGATTGTGAGTGCCTGGGGGTAAAGAGAAATGGGGAGTTTCCCAGCAGGCATGAAGTTTCGGTGACACAAGAGAAAGAAACTCTAGAGATCTGTTAGACTACAAGCCTATGGGTAACAATTCAGTACTGTGCACTGAAACGATTATTAAGAGGGTAGATCTCATGTTAAATACTCTTACCACACAATAACAAAACAACAGAAAACAAAAAGTCCAAAGAGGAAGGAGGATACTTTTGCAGGTGAGAGATATGTCGTGGTGATAGTTTCAGTTGTGTTTGCATATCACCAAACTCATCAAATTGTATGCATTGAAATGTTCAGTTTTTGTGTGTTTATGAATTACATGTTAACAAAGCTGTTTAAAATTAAATTAAGTTAAATTAATATAAGTGGCAAATTAGAAGTCTGCATTAACATGAACAGCAGGGATGGAATTCAAATGGCAAGCCTATTTATTAACTCTCTAATTTAGAAACAGAATAAGCACAGACATGGGGATATTTATGTACACAATTGAAATTTTATTTTATTTTATTTGTATTTTTTAAAGATTTTATTTATTTATTTGACAGAGAGAGACACAGCAAGAGAGGGAACACAAGCAGGGGGAGTGGGGGAGGGAGAAGCAGACTCCCTGTGGAACAGGGAGCCCGATGTGGGGCTCAATCCCAGGACCCTGGGATCATGACCTAAGCCAAAGGCAGACGCTTAACAACTGAGCCACCCAGGCGCCCCCACAATTGAAATTTTAAAGCCAAAACCAAACTAACCCATCTTCTTTTAAACCAAAAGCTCGCTATAAATTATTATAAATTGTAAATACACTTAATCAAGATTTACTTTCTTCTTGATTTCAGTCTTACCAGTTCATAACAGGCAAGTTTTTTTCTTACTTTTTTGATTCAGACACTAATGCAACCCCTTGATGTTTTTATTTTCATGTTTTTTTCTAGACCCACAAAGTTTAACTTTACAACTGTTCCCTGTTCTTTAAATTCTCTCTTGTTAAGTGATGAGTGAAACATATTTCAATACCCTGTCATTCTAATTCTTATATCCTTTTCCTAACACTAACACATGTTTATCTTGTCTGACTAGTTCAAGGCCCTTAACAGCCAACCACCTGACCAGGGCTCTTCCACTGGCATTTTATAAAACGTTCTCTGCTCCAAATCTAGACCTTGTAACATTGCCTCCGGGGATTTTTCCAGCCCTCATTTTCCTTAGAACTTATTTTCAGTTGCTAGTTTCTAAACTTGTTTTTACTCCTTTGGGCTTAATTATTTTTGGTATGCTCCTTTATTTTCTAGCCAACTTCTGTCTCTACAGTACAGCACACAGCCCAGATCCATCCTCCTCCACACCCCTACTCATTCTCACTCAGAGAGGATACCAGATAAATTGTACACTTAGCAGAAAGAACATTCAAAGTACTGAGATCCAGGCATCTAGCTAAAAATGTAGACATAAATCTTTCCAGACAGAGGGATATCTTTTAATGTAAATAGTTTCTGGAGGAAGGCTTGATGACAAGTTAGTCTTTCAATGTTTAATCATTTTGTAAATAAACTCTACTCTATCTGGATTCAGATTGTATTGTCTCTATATTTTTTCTTCCACAGACACAGACATAAAACAGCAATAAAACTCTATATTACAATGATCTTTTACAAGTTTAAAGTATATATATTTTTTAACATTGTCAAATAATGCCATCAAAGCTTAATCTTAATAATTCAACATATATTGAGTTTTTAGTATCAGTTAGGTACTATGCCAGTTTTTGAAAAAAAATGCATGATTTTTACCACAATCCTAGAAACTACATGTTATTATCTTACAATGATACTTAGAACAGTGGAGGAAACTTTCTCAGATGGTTATTTATATGTTTTTAGATGCACCTGTCAGATAAAGGATTTCAAACTTGGTCTCTATGACTCTAAAGAGATCTTTAACTCTTTAGTATGTTTACCATTCTCATTTGAAGAAAGAATTCAACCTTGGATCTATAAAAAAAAGAATTTTGTTGAATAGGCAAATATTTATTATATGAAGTGACAAGAAGCTTTCTAATTAGGGTTGTTGTACATTTTGAGAAGTTTATGGTACTGGATAAGTACCATATCACCTTAATTCTAAGAATATATTGATTTTCCAATGTATTGTGATATTAACATGTTTTTCACAAAAAGAAAGTCTATAACATTAAATATACTCTTCATTGTTTATCTGTAACTCTTTTTCAAAAATGTTAAATTGGCAGCAACATAATACTGTACATAATAAAATAAAAATAATGGAGTAATGCTCAAGCTTGTAATAGGTTTCCAGTGTCTAGAACCAGACAAAGACTCTCCCCTTGACCACACTTTAGTAAGATTCCTCTGAACTCTCTTCTCCACTAGCCTTTGACCTTGACCTCTGTCCTTGCTGAGCCTGCAGAGCTCAGTTGCAGCAAGAATTCTAAGTCAGTTTGGGGACAAACCTCCACCCTATTGTCTGATCACCCTTGAAAACTCTGATCAAAGGCTTCCTCCCACAGCCTTGCTAACTTATCACTTGGTGGTCCATAAGCAAGGATACCCCCCCTTTTAATGTCTCCTTTTAGTCATTTTCTACCCACCAACTCTCTTTCATCCTGGTCTTTGGCTATAAATCCCTACTTTTCCTTGTTGTATTGAGAATTGAGCTTAGTTCTATACTGAGGTCTTTTTCCCCCTATTGCAAATTAAACAAAATTTGTTTTGCAGCTCTAACTACTATCTGGCTCTGGGCCTCTTTAACAACATTTCCGTCAATTTAACTGCTAAATATCTTATAGTATCACATGAAATATTTTTGGCACATAAATTTGAGGCAATAGCAGATTCCATCTAAAGCTTCTGGATAAAAAGATAAATGACCTTCTTCCATCCAAGGCAAATAAATTTGTACTAAATTAGTTTCTCTAAACACAAACATGTATAAAATTAGGACAAAATATAAGAGACAATGGTTTTCAGGCAGTGAAGACTGAACAAGATTGGACTATGATTCCCGATAGAGAAGTCTGAGAGAGAATCACTGGATCCATGAGCTCTCCACTTGAAGACAATTGTCTGACAACACCACAAAGGCCTGGAGTTAGGGGAAAACAATATTTCCTGCTGAACTGAAGCAACTAAAATTAGAACTAAGGAAATGTTAGGTGTCTGGCTTGTCTAGGGAGAGCAGGGACAGAGCAGGGACTGCACAGAGTTGGGGCCCAGGTGTCTGCTTGGAATTACTCAGGAATCTGTCTTTGGGGCCTGAGTTGTACACTCGCAGGACAGAACAGCTGTAGGATTCCCTGCTGCTCTGCATTCAGAGTGAAGTAGAAATACCAAGTGTAGAGCAGTGTGAAGAGAAGATAAATGCTGGGGAATATTGTAATTCTGGCCCAGTCAGAATAAAGATGCCTTATTAATGTCTAATAAAAATTACGACTTCAAACTGGGACCCCAGAAAGTAAATGTCTTAGGAATAAACACCAGCCCCAAAATATCACATTCTGCCCTAACAAAATGAACAAGCAAGCTTTGATAAGGTTTCTGGGCAGGAGATAGTGTGAAGGTTGAGTGCTTCCAACCTTTGATTTTTCACAGATTAGCATTAACAAACATAAAACCAACCCTTAACAAACTTTCATGGTGATAATCCAGTAATTGAACTTCCTGACAAAATACAAATTAAAACTTCTTAGTGAAAGACACCAAAATCCGAAGAATCTATGACATATTATTCACAATGCCTAGTATCCTATCAAAAACTATTGGAAACAGGGCACTTGGGTGGCTCAGTGGTTTAAAGCCTCTGCCCTTGGCTCAGGTCATGATCTCAGGGTCCTGGGATGGAGCCCCACACTGGGCTCCCTGCTCAGCAGGAAGCCTGCTTCTTCCTCTCTGTCTGCCTCTCTGCCTACTTGTGATCTCTCTCTCTCTCTGTCAAATAAACAAATAAATCTTTAAAAACAAAACAAAACAAACTATTAGAAACAACACACAGAAAAAAAGGAAACTGTGATCTAGAAACAATTTTCTTTTTAAAGTTGGTCAATAAATAATTGTGAAAACAAGATGATCCAGATGTTAGGTGTAAAAGACAAAGACTTTAACAGAAACTTCTATTAAGGTCTGTAGTTAGTTAACAGTTTTGTACCAATGTTAATTTCATGGTTTTGATAATTATACTATGTCTATGTAAGATATTAACATTGAGGGAACTTGGGGAAACAGGAGAGCTCTGTGTCACTTTTGTAAGTTTTCTGTAAGTCTAAAACTATTTCTAAATAAAAATTTTTTAAAAAGACAAAGACAAAAAAAGAAATTACAAAAATTAAAGGAAATATGTTTACTGAATTAAAGGACAATATAATCTACTGAGTTGACAGAGTGAATTTCAGCAAAGGAGTGAAAATATGAATGTAAAATAAAAATTCTAGTACTAGAAAACAAAATAACTAAAATAAAAATTTCACTAGGGAAACACAAAATAAAATTGGAAATGACAGAAGAAAGGATCATTGAACCCAAATATAAATAAATATAAATTATCTAATCTGAAAAACATGGAGAAAAAAAAGATTGAAGACATGCAGAGTCTTATAAAGAAAAAAGTTTATGATGGGGAAGAAAAACACATTTGAGGAAATAATGGCCCAAAAGTCATATACATAATAAAAAACACTTACTGATCCAATAAGTCCAGTAAACCACAAACAAAAAAGATAAGTGTAAAGAAAAGCCATACCCAGCAATATCAGAGTCAAATTATTGAAGTAAAAGATACAAGAAAAATCTTGAAAGCAACTAAAGAAAAAAGACATATTTCACATAAAGGTGTATTGATAAAAATGATTGCTGATTTATTTTCCTTTTTTTTTTAAGAATTTATTTATTTATTTGACACAGAGTGCACGCGAGAGATTACAAGTAGGCAGAGAGGCAGGCAGAGAGAGGAGGAAGCAGGCTCCCTGCTGAGCAGGGAGCCCGACGGGGACCTCGATCCCAGGACGCCGAGATCATGACCTGAGCCGAAAGCAGAGGCTTTAACCCACTGAGCCACCCAGGCGCCCTGCTGATTTATTTTCAGGAATAATAAAGACTAGAATAATAAAAAATAATAATAAAGTAAAACAATATATTTAAAGTGATGAAATAAAAAATCAATCAACAATAAGATCTAAGTAATCAGCCAAAAAAAAAAAAGCTCTTCAAAATTTTGGCAAAATAAATATATTTTCAGATTAAGAATAGCTGAAAGAATTTGATGCTAGAATACATGCTGTACAGGAACTACCAAAGAATAGCCTTGGTGAAGGGAAATGATGCCAGAAGGAAAGCTGCATCTATAAGAAGGAATAAAGAGAAGCAGGGAAGGTAAGCAAGTGGATAAATATAAAAGATTACTCTTTCTTCTCTTACTTTACTTAAAGAAAAACTGACTGATTAAAGTAAATAATAACACTGTGAGATGTGAGTTTATAATGTATGCAGAAATAAGAGATATGACAATAATCAGTTAATGGAATTATAAAGCTTGTAATTATAATGGAATGGTAATAGAATCTGTGGTTAAATTGAATTATACTCTTGTAAGGTTAACACATTTGTAAAGCAGAAAATGAAAAACGGGCAGAGAGAAATGCAAAGTGGGAATTCACAAGGACCAAGGGTGAAATAGACTGTATAAAGTGTCAGGTGTGAAGTACGAAGTGAAAGACTTCAGAGGAACAATATTGATTGTTAATGTATTTTGGTAAGATATGGATACATAGTTAGCCTTAGAGTAATCACGAAAATAAATAATAGCAAAACAAGTGATATCTAATAAGCCAATCAATGAAAAAAAAGGAAGTGATAAAAATATTCAATTAACTCAAAGGAGACAGCAAAGAAACAATAAAGGATGAAAAATCAGAAGGGACAAATGTAGAATAAATAGCAGGATGATAAACTCAAACCATTCAAAGGCAGAGACTTATAGACTCTATTAAAAAAAGTAAGAAACACATGTTATTTATGTGATATACATTTAACATATATTATAAACAGAGATATATCCTGCAAATAGAAAGCAAAAAAAAACTAGCATGGTTATATGAATACCAGAAAAAATGGATATAAAGACAGAGTCCTACAGGAGAAGGAGGACTCTACATAACAATAAAAATTACAATTTTCCAGGAGGACCTGACAATACTAGACATGTATGCACTTATAACATGAGACTAATAAAAATGGAACTAAGGGAAGAATAGGCAAACCTGTAATTACTGAGGATTTTAACACTCTTCCAGTAACTGATAGAAAAAGTAGGTGGGAAAAAAAAAGCTAAAGTTATTAAGGATTTAGACAACACAATCTAGCAACATGACCTAGGTGACATGTAGGATGGAACATTACAACCAATAACAGCAAAATATTATTTTCCAGGACACACTGGCCAAGAGAAGCAATATACCTCAACATAAAATAACTCTCAATAAATTTTAAAAGATTAAAATCTGACAGGGAATTTTCTCTTATAATAAAATAATTATATATTAGAAATCAATATCAACAAAATAAATATTCAGATCTTTTTAAAAATGCACTTCTATATAATTCATGACTCAAATAAGAATTCCACAAAATGTGTAATAAAGTATTTCAAATCACATAATAATTAAAAACAAGCATTTTAAACTTTGTGTTATAAATGAAAACACTCTCAGGAAACCTATTTAGCATTAAATAATTATACAAAAATGAAGGCTTAAAATAGTGGCCTAAGTCTCTTCCTTAATAACTTTAAAAAATAATAGAAAAGTAAGTCTATGGTATGTAGAAAAAAGAAATAATAAAAATCAAAGCAGAAATCAGTGACTTAGAAAAAACTCCATGGAGAATATTAACAACGCTGTAAGTTAGTTTTTTATTTTTTAATTTTTTAAAACATTTATTTATTTGTTTTAGAAAGAGAGAGCAAACAGGGGAAGGAGTGGAGAGAGAGAGAAGCAGGCTCCCAGCTGAGCATGGAATCCCACCCGGGGCTCCATCTTAGGACCCTGAGATCATGACCTGAGCCAAAATCAAAAGTTGGATGTTTAACAAACTGCGCCCCATAAGTTGGTTCTTTCAAAGACTAATATAATTGATAACTGTCACATAATCAAGAAAATAAGAGAAAATACCTCACAGTATGGCAGTTGCAGAATTACTGAACTTCTTGTATGGTGGTTGTCTTCCAAGTGTTAAGTAGAAGAAAATGTCTGACTCATAAAGGCTACATCCAGAATCAGTCAGCAGAGCATCACGGTCACCATATTTTATTAAATAAAGCAGTCCCAAAGTCTGCTCAAATTTAAGAGATAAGATAAACAGATTCCAAATGGCAAGGTCAAATGGCAAGGTAGAAATCATGTTGGGTGGGAAATATTTTGCAGCCATTTTTAGGAAATGCAACACTTTTTGCAAAACGACATACAAAAAAATGCATCTAGTAAAAAGCAATACCCATTCATGAAAAAAATTCTCTGCTCAATAGGACTAGAAGAAAGACCCAAGTAGATGACAGTTAGACATCATTTTATGTGATTATTGCACAACAAATTAAGAACTCTTATAAGTGTCTTCCAAATGAACAATTATTTTAGATGCTAATGGTGCCATACAAAGATTATTAAACAACTTCTTGACTGTCCATTTGTAAAATCAGTAACTATTTTTATAATTATTTGATTGCAAACAACTAAAGACCAAAGTATGTGAATATAAAATATTTCACCAATGCAAATCTTACTTCATAAAAAGTAAAGATCATTTAAAAATTATACTATAGGGGCACATGGGTGGCTCAGTCAGTTAAGCATACCACTCTAGGTTTTGGCCCAGGTCATGATCTCAGGGTCCTAGGATTAAGCCTCGAGTTCGGGCTCTCTACACAGTAGGAAGTCAGCTTGTCCCCTCTGCCCCTCCCTCTGCTTATGCTCTTTCTCTATCTGTCTCTTAAATAAATAAAATCTTTTAAATAAATAAAATAAAATAAAAATTATACAATAGCTTCCTTTACATATAAGCCTGTAAGTTAGATTATCATATTTTATTTGTTTGTTATTTCATTACTACAGTATTCAAATATTGTTATACATACTAATTGAATTCATGAATACATTCAACACCAATTAATATGTCTGCATATTCAGGTAACACATTTTATATTATTTTATATTCTGATGAAATTAAGCTGTCTCAAAATGAATTCTTTCGTAATTTGATTACTTTTTTCCAGACTCAGGGATTTAATTATGAGCAATTTTGAAAGGCATGGTCTTCTTTAGAGATCAATACTAATATTCCTATTTGTAAGATTCCAATCACTGAATAATTATATAATTATTGTTATATTACAGTGTTTTTGTTGACATCATCATTAGTTGTTGAGTAGGATATTCTTACCAAGATGCTTTGTAATCTTAATGGTCAAGTCTTGATGATCTGAGGTAATGAGAAGAATCTTTCAGTCCATGATGAATTCAAAGGCCTCATTTTAATCCATTTCATATTCTCATGATTTTAAAAGGATTGTATAGTACAAGCATTTGTTGATTTAAATGTCCCACATGGTCTATCCCTTACAAGCCTTCTGGTGTTAATAAGCAGTAAAAGGACTATAAAGTTGGCAATGGAAAGACGAGAGATAAATAAAGAAAATGGATTATTTGAAAATTAGATAACTGAGGGTTGACAGATATTCCCAAAGCTATAACAACTACATCTTTCTTTTTAGAAAAAGAAACCTTGCCTGCTTCCCCAAGCAATTTGAGATGCATTTTATTTGATTAGGAATACAGAGGGGATTTTATAAAATTGTATGTTTAAGTTCAAAGGGTTTTTTCAGATGATCTGAGCCCATATCCTCAGCACAGAGATGAAAAAATGAGACTGTGGGTGACTTTGTAGCCCTGTGACAATCCAGGCTATTCACAGTCACTCAGTGAATAGCTCTTCCCCTGAGCTTAGAAACCAGTGTCACTACCCTTCTCTTACACATCTTTGTCATGCTTCTCCTCTCACTCCTTGTGTTATTTCTTTGCTCTTTGAGGCCTTCTGCTCATTCTCTCTGCCAAATATATTAATGTCACATGTTGTATTACATTTTATAGTTTTATAATCCTGTTTTTTAAATAGTACTTGTCTTAATATTACATGTTGTAAACATTACAGCTAAGAGTGGAAAAGATACCCCTAAGCCATGAAATATATAAAAATTGAGCTTCTGCATAGTTTTGTTATTGCTGTTAAATATGCCCAATCTGCACAGGCTTACCTGTATTTATAGAAAGAAAATTATATGTGAAGATGAAGTGGACCTTCAGTTATGACTGATTAGACAATTTATGAACAATTTATAACTTGCTAATTTATACACACTGGGAAATGATTGCTTTACTTAAATATTGTCACTTAAATACCATTCTTTCTAGCGGAAGTGAAAACAATATAATCCTAAAATAAAGAAACAATGGAAATTGGAATATGGCTAGACATGTGAAGTATCTTAAGCTCATAACTTGAAAAGTAGACTTAGAAATAATCTACTACAATGTCCTACTTCTACTACAATGTTCCAGTTAAGGGATTCTGTTTCAACTTTTGTTGAGCTTCTGAGTGAACATTCCCGAATAACTCTCTCTTAGTAGGTGACTTCTACTACACGTTTAAATCAAAATCTGACTCTGACTCTCAATTATATAATTTTTACTAATTCTAGATTTTATGTTGGATGAGTACGTACAATTTATTTATTTATTTAAAGATTTTATTCATTTATTTGACATAGAGAGATCACAAGTAGGTAGAGAGGCAGGCAGAAGGAGAGGAGGTAGCAGACTCCCTGCGGAGCAGGGAGCCTGATGCGGAGCTCGATCCCAGGACCCTGAGCTGAAAGCAGAGGCTTTAACCCACTGAGCCACCGAGGCGCCCCTGTGAGAATGTACAATTTAATGATAATTATCCTCTCCTTTCATTTTCTCTGCCACGCTTGTTTTTCCACACATAAACATTTTCCATTTCTTTAACTTTTTAGCTCTTTTCCTATAACCTAATATCCCAAAGCTTCACCATTCTGTTTATGTCTTTGACTGCACTTCATTTTTAAAATTCTTATATTACCAAACCCCTAAGTAAACATAATGCATTAGATGCATTTTCATGAATAGAGTAGTGTGAGAACATCACTGTTTCTGAATATATATATATATATAAAGATTTTATTTTATTTTTTGACAGAGAAAGAGAGAGAGAGAGAACAAGCAAGGGGAGTGGCAGGCAGAGGGAGTGGAGAAGCAGGGTCTCCACAGAGCAGAGAGCCTGACTCCGGACTCTATCCCGGGACCCTGAGATCATGACCTCAGCGGAAGACCACACTTAACTGACTGAGCCACCCAAGCGCTCCTGTTCCTGAAGCCCCTGTGTCTGTTAAATGTTTTCAACAAAATAACATTACATAGGATTAGTTCTTTTAAGAGACACATGACTTTATTGTTTAATGTTCTTTTTACAATCAGAAACTCATCTCCCAGTGCTGTACTTAAATGATGTATTTATTTTCTAATCAGAAAGCAGAATAATACATTTATCCCTCACAAAGTACCTTTCTAGATATTAATGAAATTTTAAAAAAATATATAATTTTTTTTTCGTAAATGAATTTGTAAGCCAGCAGGGGGCACACAGGAAACATCTAGCACACACAAGATGGTAAAATATTTATTGAATGATTGAATAAAGTAATTTTACTGCAAAAAGAATTAAGTATTCTTATGGAGATATAAACAAAATGTTATAGCAGAAAAAGGGAAAGAAAATTTTATTATAGCCCAAGACTTTGAGAAAGATTTCATTGGATGAGAAATTTTAAGTTTTAAATGATGAAAAAAAATGTTGAAATACTTACTGTATTACATTATAATTTTTGGTTTCCTTGTTTATGTCTCTCATATGACTGTGTTTCTTTTATGGTAGTGGCTCATCCTAATACAAATGTAGACCCTGGTATAGTTTAGACACTCACCACATTCTTAAATGGATGAGTAAATTACAGAGAATATTGGAAAATAATATAAGATTGAAAAATATTATAAGTAAAGTGACACAGTAGGTTTTCTTTTCCTGGTAAATCTAATAAAGGTTTCATGGAAAGATTTGTTAAAAAAAGACAGTAGAAAGGGCACTTAATGTCCCATAATAGCAGCTGTGGTTGCCATGCTAAGGGAGTTAATGTGTGAAGCCATGATACCATCTGAAAGACAGGTGTTATAAGATTGGCATAGTTTTCTAGGAAAAAAAGCATTAATCATTAATAGGAAGGCACTGAAAAGGTTCTGTTCAAGTAGGACATTTAGATCAGCAACTATTAGAATAACCCAAGACAGAGTGAGAGGTGTCAAAATTAAGGCTCTGTCAGAAGAAAGATTTTTAAAGTTGGTCACATACAATTCACATCATGGAGATACATATTACAGGCTCCTTGCTAACTTTTTAGTTGAGGTAATAAGAAAAAAGTTTCCAGAAACCTAGCTATGCATCTGAGATCAAGATGAATTTAAAGGAAATAGTTCTTTAACCTGCTCTGCTTACCCACATTACTTATTCCCCATCTTTCTTGTCATTGGTAACTCTTATATATCCTTCAGATTTTTCTAGGTGTTCTACTCCCTCTGTGCATCCAAACCGGCCTTCATTTATGCTAGTATTTAGCTTATTTTTAGATTATTTTTTAAGTTTCATTCTTTCTTTAGATAGTTCCATCTTGAAGGCAGGGGTGATTTCTGGCTTATTCAATGTTGTGTCCCAATGTTTAGTACCCTATATAGTGTATGAAATGTAATAAATCTTTTCTAAATAATTCTTTCATTGCACATATATGGAATCAAAGTCAAGCTATTTTATCTCTTGGGTTTGTGGTCATCAATTTATTTATGAATTCATTTAAGCAAACATTTATTTATTCATTTACTTAAGCACATTCTACATTTCTGTGAACTGTCCTAGATGATACACGTAGATAAAATATAAGACACCATATTCTCCATATAATTGCTTGCTTGAAGTTTCTTGATACTAATTTCTGTCTTGCAAAGATAACCAGAGGAAAAAGAGCTATTGAAACTTTATTCTATTATCAATGCCTTTCTTAGATTTTTTTTTTCACATCCAGGGCTCATGTATTGTTCTTCCTCTGAACTACTCGTCTTTATCCAAAATCCCTAAATGGCATAAGAATTTAAATAAATAAAATAGAATATATTTTTAAAATATAATAGTATCAAATAGGTTGATAATTTCTCTTTTTAATGGTTATAAAAATATATTTTTGAAATTTTCTAATATATATATGATATAAAGAGAAATATTTTCTGTAGAATTTTATTCTCAAGAAAATGTGTCTTTCGGGTGCCTGGGTGGCTCAGTGGGTTAAAGCCTCTGCTTTCGGCTCAGGTCATGATCTCAGCGTCCTGGGATCGAGGCCCGCATCGGGCTCTCTGCTCAGCAGGGAGCCTGCTTCCCCCTCTCTCTCTGCCTGCCTCTCTGCCTCCTTGTGATCTCTCTCCCTCTGTGAAATAAATAAATAAAATCTTTAAAAAAAAAATTAAAAAAAAAAAGAAAATGTGTCTTTCGACAGACTGGAGGAAGATTAATAGGGAAATTATTTGCTTGTACTTTAAGTATCCTATCCAAAAAGACATAAACAAGACTCATATCAAGGAGCTTCGTTCTTATCTTTTCATCTGTGATTTTTATTGTTTCAGGTCATATATTTAAGTGTTTAATCCATTTCAAGTTATTTTTTCTGAGTGATGTAGATAGGGGTCCAGTTTTATTCTTTTACATATCAATATCCTATTATCCAAGCACCATTTAGTGAAAAGACCACTTGTTCAAGCTCTGAGGATGGGCTGTGAAGAGTTGTTTAGGACTGCTGGCTTGGTTCTTTACCTAACTGAGGCTCTAGGATGGGTTCCACACTTCCCTGAATTGTCTGTTTAAGCTTAATAGATGGTTGAGACTGGGTTTTATATTCAATGAGGCTATGAATTAGCTTCCCTTTCCTGGCAGGGAAAAATTTAAGCAAAATTTTCATCATTTATTTGTTTTCTCTTTTGTATCAGAAGACAATCAAAATATCTGGCTGTTACTTTAACAGTTTACTAAGAGACCATGAGACAGTGATGTCACCAAGATGGTGACAGAAGTTGTTCGTAACTTCACTCCCCCTCATAAGAAAACAACTGAGATTTATTCAAAAACAAGACACCACTGAGAGAATCCTAGAACACAAGCTTCTGCACTTCAGAGACCAAGACAGACTGCATTAGAAGGCTAAGAGAAAGAACTACATGGAGATGACATCGCCCCTTCCCCAGGAGAGTGTGGCATCATGTGGAGAGGTCTCTCCTGAGCCTCCAGCTCCTCAAGTGGGAAAAAAAGAGCCCACAAGGCAGCAACCAGCTCTCCAGATCCCTGACACTGTGGGTCATTTTGCAGGAGTCACTACTCTGATCTCGTACCACGGGGATTGCAGAGAAATCTGAGGGGCTCAACCACTGGGAATCTGACTGTGATGGAGAAAGAGAAGTATGCCTGCAACAACCAGCACACAAATCTTCGCAGACTGAGTTCATACCTGCAGTGCCCAAGTAGTAAGCCCAGCCAGTGGTTTTACTCATCTGCAGAACTAAGTGAGGGGCACACTCTGAACAGGCAACTTAGTTGGGTACAGACCTGAATGATATGGGGTTTTGTAAATGAAGAGTTTTGTTGGACCTATAACCCAGTTTGCTCATGTCCAGTAGCTCATGTCCATGCTACATAGAGGCAGGGGGATGCATTCACACACCAGTCTGAGGGTAGCTCCTGAACCTTTCCAACTAGAGAGACTGGGAAGCTAAGTGTGGCCTGGAGTAGTCGTCCTTCTCCCTCCCATCCAGGAAAGGTAGCTGGAGACTGTCCCACTTCCCCTTATTGTGAGAGTATCTTTCAGTCCCATTTGACCAGAAGGATGGTGAAAACAATTTGAAATGGATTAAAGACTTAAATGTAGGACATGAAACAGTAAAACTCACAGTTGAAAACATAGGATCAAAGCCCCTTGATATGAATCTTGCTAATGATTTTTTTGGGATAGGATACCTGAAGTACAAGCAACAAAATAAAAAATAAACAAGTGGGACTGCATCAAACCAAAAAGCTTCTGCACAGCAAACAAAACAAAACAAAGCAAAGCAAAAAACAAACAAACAAAACCAAAAAACCTATCAACAAAGCAAAAAGCCTACAGGATGAGAAAACATATTTGTAACCCATATATCCGATAAGGAGTTAATATCCAAAATATAAATTACTCATACAACTTAATAGCAAAAATACAAATAACCCAATTTAAAAATGTGCAGATGACCTGAGTAGACATTTCTCTAAAGAAGGTATATGAAAGTCCAATAGGTACATGAAAAGATGCTCAACACCCTTAGTCATTAGGAAAACACAAATTAAAACCACAATGAAATAACACCTTGTACATTTTAGAATAGCCATCATCAGAAAGACAAGCAATAAGAAATGCTGGCTTGGATATGGAGAAAAAGGAATCCTGGTGCATTGTTCGAGGGAATGTAAATTGGTGCAGCCACTGTGGAAAACAGTATAGAGGATCCTCAAAATGTTAAAAATAGAACAACCATAATGATCCAGCAATTCTACTTCTGGGAATATATCCAAAGGAAATGAAAACAGTAACTCAAAAAGATACGTGCATCCCCCTGTTCATTAGCAGCATTACTCACAATAGCCAAGACATGGAAATTGTGTAAGTGGCCATCAGTGGATGAATGAATAAATAAGTTATAGTGTATATATTGGCTGAAGAACTATTCAGCCACAAAAAATGAAGAAGTTCTGCCATTTACAACAACATAGGTGAATCTTGAAGGCATCATGCTAAGTGAAATAAGTCAGAAAGAGGAAGATAAATATTATATGATAGCAATTATGTAAGGAATCTCAAAAAAAATTTGACTTAATTTATAAAGAAAGAGATCAGACTGTGGTCACCAGAGGCAGAGGATGAGGAAGGGTAATTGATGGAACATTGTCAAAAGATACACATTTCCAGTTATGCAATAAATAAGTACTAGGGATGAAATGTACAATATGATGCCTATAGCTAACACTATTGTATGATATATGGGAAAGTTATTAAAAGAGTAAGTCCCAAGATCTCATCACGAGGAGGATTTATTTCTTTTCTTCTTTTTCTTCTTCTTTTTAATCGTGTATATAAGAACATGGATATTAGTTGAACCAGTTGTGGTAATCACTTCACAATATCACACCTTCATGCTGTATGCCTTAAACTTACACAGAGCTGTATGTCAATTATTTCTCAATAAAACTGGGAGAAAAAGAGATAATGAGGCAAAGCAATCTAGATATTTATTAGTTCATGTTAAAAACCAGTGAAGTAATTGTTTCAGTTTGTAATTATAATGAAAGGAAAGTCTATCATATGTTTTGGCACAAAATGTGAGGTTAGCATGTTACTATGTATATAACAGATATTTGACAAATATTGAGTATTGAATAACTCTAGTGACAAGCTCCTGACTATTTGGGCCAAATTTGTTAATTTGGGGTAAATATAATTTTATAATAGCCTCTTCACATAAGTTAAAATGAAAGCTTGGAATATATGGAATTCTTCAGTCTTATATATGAAAATTATGAACAGCAATAAGTATGTATTTCAGATATATTTATTAAAATAACAACAATTATAATCTTTCTATAAAAATAGATATAGAAGGCATACACTTAAGGGCCTAGTTTATCTCAAAGTATGCTTAAATAAAAGGATCACACTATATGTATATGCTCAAGAAGCTTGCTGTTTTTTACTTAATAATGTGGCTTGGAGAACTTTCCATATCTGTATATCAAGATATAAGCTATGAACTAATCATAATTTATTGAACACATTTCTTTGTTTCCATATTTTTCATTATAATCCATGCTGTTGTTAATGTTTCTTTCTCTCACTTTGTACACACATGCTCACACACCCACAAAAAGAGAAAGAGGTAGAGAGAAAAAGAGACAGAGACAGAACTAGAAGTTAAAATGCTGTAACAAAATTTACACTTTTTTTTTTGCATAGACAATTCTAATTTCCTCCCAAAAGGTATGGGAAATTTCACACTCCCACCAAAAATGTGTGAAGATACATACTTCATCACACACTTATTAACAATGGATAATATTAATATTTTTATACTTCTAACTAGGTTCAGCAGAATGTCTTCTCTTATATTTTTTAATAATAATTTTGCTAATATATGGAATGATTGAAAAGTTCTTATATCAAGCCATGTTAATTCATGTTAGTTTAAATATATTTTGAGGGTATTTTGTGTCTTTACATAATTATTACTATTATTACTATTACATTATTTTAGTATGAGGTTGAAGACAATTTTTAGTCTGGCAAATCAGGATTTGGACCTCAGGTTTAGTAGTGACTTTTTATTTTTTTATTTTTATTTTTTAAAGATTTTATTCGAGTCAGAGAGAGCAAGAGAGAGCACAAACAGGGTGAGGGGCAGAGGGAGAAGCAGACTCCCCGCTGGCAGGGAGCCTGATGCCAGGCTCTATCCCAGGACTCTGGGATCATGACGTGAGTTGAAGGGAGAGGCCTAACTGACCGAGCCACCCAGGTACCCCTGATAGTGACTTTTTAATCTTAGGTAAATTCTTTATTCTTTCTCTAAGACATTTATAAAGTCTTGGCTTTAACTTTGACTACCGATTCCTTTTCTCCTGTAGTTATTAATCAAGTTAAGTTTCTGACTTTTTTTCTTTTGGTCAATTTTGGTGCTTTACATATTTCTAGGAATTAACCTGTTGTATCTGATTTTAAGATGTATTTTTATAAGGTTCCATTATACTCACTAATTTTTATCTCTATCATCTATCATTAATTTATTTATCTTCCTGATAATTTATACTTCTAATAAGTTTTATTATGTTTGATAGCTTTGTCTTTGATTTATTAATTAGATAGCAGGTTAAATGTCCTTTTTAGTTTTAATTATATGTGAATTTATAAGTGAACATACTTTTAAGACTATACTTTTGTTGTTTTATTTTGGATTTATTGCATTCTGGTTAAATAATGTGGGTATTGCTTTCAGATTAAATAATGTGGGTATGAAACTCATTGCGGTTTCTTAGGTTTCCTAATATATAAAGTTTGAAAATGATGTTTCAATGGGATATTTATTAATCATATGCTATTTTTCTCTCTTTTCCAAAAAAAGATTTATTTTTTAGAGGGGGAGAGAGAAAGAGAGAGAGCAAGACTGGGGGTGGGGCAGAAGGAGAGGGAGAGGAAGAGAAGCTCAAATCAACTGTGCACTGAGCACAGAGCCTCAGGCAGGGTGGATCCCAAGACCCTGAGATCATGACCTGATCTGAAATCCAGAGTTGGATGCTTAACTGACTGAGCTACCCAGGCACCCAATATGCTATTTTTCTTTACTAATTTATTGAATACATGACTTGTCATTCTGTGAGAGAGATTTACTGAAGCTTATTAAGATAAATACAAATTTAAAAATTTTGTCTTATGTCCAATGTTTGTGCTTTACATATTTCATAGCTATATTGTTAACACATATATGTGTGTGCAAGTGTGTGTGTGTGTGTGTGTGTGTGTGTTCATTATTGTTCTGTCTCCTGGGTGGATTTAAACTCTTATTACTGTAAATTACTATAAAGTGTTATATCTTAAATTTTATTTTATTTTAGATATGCTAGAATATATATTAGAGTGCCTTAACACATTTCTCACTATCTGTTATTTTCTCCTCATATCTACCCATAAGATGGTGGTGCCTACAATATCACTTCATGTTTTTGATTAAGGTACATTTTTATAAATAATTTTTTAAGTATAGTACTGTTTCATTTTATTTCAACAATGTGTCTTGTACTACACATTTGGGGGGTGATTTCTGTTTTATCATTAATAAATTTTGGAAAAATTTTTCGGAGAACATCTTTGATTTAGTATTTAAATTGGAATGTTAATTTTTTTCTGCATAGGATGATCGTTTTGGTTTTTTCTTTTTTAAGATTTTATTTATTTATTTGACAGAGAGAGAGCACAAGCAGGGGAGCAGCCGAGGGAGAGGGAGAAGTAGGCTCCCTGATGAGGAGGGAGCCTGATGTGGGGCTCAGTGCCAGGACCCTGAGTTCATGACCTGAGCTGAAGATGGACTTAACCGGTTGAGCCACCCAGACCCCCCAGAATGATATGTTTAAAATAATTTCCTTTCAGTCATTATCTTTTAGTGGAGATTTTAAAACACACACACACACATCAATAACAAAAAACACCTATGCCAAGAATTTTCTGTTGTTGAATCTTGAGAAGGGTATATCTAAATTTGTTTCATTAAAATATATTGTTTTTTGCATTTTTTTTCTACTTAGAGTCCTGTCAGTCCTTTCAGTTTTAGGAGTATATTTCCACAACCCTGAGAACTTTATTCAGCCATGTGTTTATTTTCTCTGTTCATTCTTTCTATACTTTAATTTACTTCTCTTAGAAGTATCTTGAAACATGGATCTCTTCATTTTGTCTATGTTTTCTCTAATATATTCTACCATTTTGCCCTCGGCACAGTATTTACATAGAAATTTTCAATTAGACCTTCCAGTTTACTAAGTCAACGTTCAGTCGTATTTATTTTATTTCTTTTAAAATACGTTCTTTTAACTTTTTTAAATACTCTTTCTTTTTGTTAGCTGCACATTTTTGTTGAAGATATTGAATATTCAATTCTTACTACAGATAAACATTCTGCCTAATTATGTAGAAGGAGAGTGTGCAGTTAATTGTCTTCTAGCCATGACAATTGCATGTCCCTCTCAGGCTCAAGAGTTTGGGGGCTCCTCTGCTTTCTCTCTGATGTCAGAGCCTGCTGTGTCAGAGGTCTTGCCTCTGGGGGAGTCACTGCTTCTTCATGGAAGCCTGAGTCAGATGTGTTTCTTCTGTTCTTGTTTCTGGCTCAGAGGTCCTGGTAGTGGTCCTCAGTTTATTATCTCCTGAAAATCTCTAGTCTTAGGTATTGCAATCATTGCTCTGCCTTAGCAGATAGTTCACTGTGTTTAGAAAATGTATGAGGGAGACTGAGAGTGAAGTCTACTTACTACCCATGCTGCCAGTGGGCAACTTCTCAGAATAAAGATCTTCAAAATGCTAAAGAATATCCGTGGGGATCCCTTCTTGCTTCATATTGTTCACTGTCTTTTCAGATTATCTCAGAATCTTCCATGACATGGCTTTGGTTGTCATTTCCTCTGCTCTTTCTTATTGATGAATCATACCCCATCTACCTCCTATTTTCCAAGAATTTCTTGATATATAGGATCTACTGCTTGCCTATTGTCTAGTTTTCTATCATGATTATGAGTTTACTCTAAAAATGTGTAGAATTTATTATGTTATTTCAAGGACTTCTTGGGTAAAAATCAGGAGAGGGGGCAATTAAGCTGTTGGCTTTTAATTAAAAATGTAAATATTAATTATTATATATGCATCCCCCAATCAATAATACTCTTCTCTTAATCCTCTTGCATTGTTGTCTTCAGTGTCTTTGTGTTTGATATATTTATTTCTTACTTAAGCAACTGTGACTTTGAATTAAAGCCAGTTTTAGTGCCAACTTTTTACTATACACCGTGGTAGGGACTTTGCATGAGGAACTTTTTTTTTTAAGATTTTATTTATTTATTTGACACAGAGAGAGAGAAAGAGATTACAAGTAGGCAGAGAGGCAGGCAGAGAGAGAGGGGGAAGCAGGCTCCCTGCTGAGCAGAGAGCCCCATGTGGGCCTCCATCCCAGGATCTTGAGACCATGACCTGAGCCGAAGGCAGAGGCTTTAACCCACTGAGCCACCCAGGCGCCCGAGGAACTTTTAATATACAATAACAGTATAATGTAACATAGTAACTTTAGGTAAAACAGAACTGAATTTGAGTGGTAGTATTGACAGCTACTAGATGCGTCACCTTGAAAGATTTGTTTATTGTTCTTAAACCTCTGCGGCTGTTGATGCACAGTCATCATCATCACCATCATCATCATCCATCGTGAGGATTAAATGGGATAATGCATGCAAGGCATTTAGAACACAGACACCAGTAAATACTCAATAAATTCTAGTTTGTTATTATTAATATTAGCAATATTAATATAGTAATATAGCAATATTAATATAGTAACTTAAGTACTTTTTATATTCTTGGTTTAAAATTATTTCAGGTACATGGATTTATGACTGTAAGGTTTTCCAAATCATAACTAGAATATGATTAAAATGAAATATCATGAGTTTTTAGTGGGTAGAGTCTAAACTGTCCTTTGTTGCTTGACAACAACTCCATGCTACATAAGAAGAAATTACCAAATGACTTTGGTAATTTTATTTATTTACTTATTTATTTATATTTTAATTTTAAGTAAGTTCCATGCCAAACATGGGGTTCAAACTCACAACCCTGAGATTAAGAGTCACATGCTTTACCAACTAAGCCAGCCAGGCACCCTTACTTTTGTTAATTTTAGTATTTAATGCTGAAACTAAGACATGTAGAATGTTTGTCAGGACATTCCGGAAGTTTCTGAACACAGGTGTCCAGACTGAGCAGGGTGTCATAAAAAGACCTCATAGAAACTGAATTGGAAAAAAAGAAATCAGAAGTCCCACTGTGAATATATTGTATATAAAAATAATAAAACTGTTACTTTAAAGAAATTCTTTTCAAAATTTAAGACCATAATTTCTCCTACTTTTGAGGATTATGCTGAAGAAAGATGATGGATGTACGTTATAGATGCAGATGTAGATGTGGATGTAGACAGATATGTGCCTACCTCAAAGATATTGCGAGTTTAGTTCCAGACCACTCCAATAAAGTAAATATCGCAATAAATCAAGTCGAATGAATGTTTAGTTTCCCAATGAATTTACAAGTTATGTTTACACTACACTGTAGTCTATTAAGTATGCAGTAGCATTTTGTCTAAAAATACAATGCACATACTTTAATGAAAAAATACTTTATTGCTAAATAGTGTTATCATCTGAGCTTATAGTAAGTCATAATCACTGATCACAGATCACTATAAGTTATATAATAATAATGAAAAAGTTTGAAATACTGTATGAAGTACCACAATGTGACAGAGAGACATAAAGTGAGCAAATTCTGTTGGAAAAATGGTGCTGATAGACTTGCTTGATGCGGGGTTGCCATAAACCTTCAATTTGCAAACAAAACAAAACAAAACCCACAATACTGTGAAGCACAATAAAGCAAAGTGTGATAAAAATGACATACACCTGTATAGATTCATAGATGTCAGTGTGGACATAGATAAAGACCCAGATAGGGGCACCTGGGTGGCTCAGTTGTTAAGGGTCTGCATTCGGCTCGGGTCATGATCCCAGGTTCCTGGGATCAAGCCCCACATCGGTCTCCCTGCTTGGCAGGAAGCCTGCTTCTCCCTCTCCCACTCCCCCTGCTTGTGTTCCCTCTCTCGCTGTGTCTCTCTCTGTCAAATAAATAACTAAAATCTAAAAAAAAAAGACCTAGATATATAGATACAGATATATTTTCAAATGGAGAATTAGTATGTCCTAGAATTTTTCATGGCTGTATCTAAACTTAAGTTCTTCTCTGAAAAATATATGAGAATAATAATCAGGATAGCTAATGTTTTTAGATTTGAATCTTTTTTCAACTAGACCAACTACCTGATGTCAGAACTTCTGCTGTTTTATCGACAAGTCAGGCATGGTGCTAACTATCTTATAGAGATGTTGTAAAATGAAACGAATGCAAGTTCTCAAAGAATCACACACTTTTAAAGTTGAAGTTCCCTGCTCCTTCTTAAATTTCCCCATGAAGTTGAACACCTTCAGGTTGACTTTACCTCTATACCTCTTCAGGTCTTCTGCCCCCCAGCCTCCAACCTACTTGCTCAGTCTCTGTCTTCATCTCTCACTTAACTTCCTGCAATAGACTCAAAAATGATCCTCGGTCTTTGTTCCTATCCTCCATCCCACCCATAATTGCCACAAGAGTTCTTTGTCTAAAATGGAGATGGTAACTTAAATTGTACAATGTATCTCTAATCCACCTTTTAGTTTGACCTCTCACCTCTAATGCCATGGCCCCTCCATGTTAGCTGCATTGGATTGCAACCCATTATGTGAATGCCCCATGTAGATTCACCACCTCTACTTCTTTTATGTCATTTCCTCTGCCTGAAATTATCTTTTTTTTCGGTCGGTCCTAGTTTGACAAAATCTTATCAATCCATAAAGTTTAGTTCCTATAGCCCCTCATCTTGTATTCTTTTACTTTGAGTTTGCATAAAGTATTTGCACACAGGGTTACGCTCCATTGCATTGACTCTATCTCATCTGTCAGGTGGCACATTTCCACTTTGAGAGCAGAGGTTTCATATTTTCAATTTTGAATTCCAAGTACTTAGTACAGTATGTATTTTAACATGTGAGTATTTATTTTTTTTTCTTATTTTTAAAGATTTTTATTTATTCATTTGACACAGAGAGAGAGATTACAAGTAGGCAGAGAGGCAGGCAGAGAGAGAGGAGAGAGGAGGAAGCAGGCTCCCTGCTGAGCAGAGAGCCCGATGTGGGCCTCGATCCCAGGACCCTAGGATCATGACCTGAGCCGAAGGCAGCGGCTTTAACCCACTGAGCCACCCAGGCGCCCTAACATGTGAGTATTTAAATTATTTGAATTGCACAGTCCTATAGACCAGAGGATTCCTTATTTCATTAATTGTATTAGTAATCATATTCTGTTTGCTTGTGGGATTCATGATTTATTTTCTACGTATTATGCTTGAGGTTCATCTGGTTGCATTGGTCTTAGATCTGCACTAATATATTTAGCATTATCGCCAATTTAGGAAAAAATAAACCACATTCTCATTTAACACTAACATTCTTCATATCTCACTGCCCCCTTTGTTCTTTTCTTATGTGGTGCTTTGGTTATAAAACAAAGTGTGAATAATAACATTTGAGAAGTAACATTCCGGTGCTTTATGAAGAAAGAGTGCTTAAGCTGGTGAAAATAGGAAGGCTCTTATTTGTAGCTGCTTTCTTCCACAATGCAATTATCCAACATCAATCACTTGGCTAATAGGAAGGTAACTTTCAATCATTAACTTTCTTTCAGAGGATATGACTTCGTAAGAACTGCAAAGATAGAAACAAGAAGCCTGCTTAGCTGTGGTAGAGCAAGGACAGACAAATCCATACTGCAGAAATTCAGAAAGTATGTTAATTTCTTCCGCAGAGTCACACAGCCTATCATTCTTAGCAAGAATTTTTTTGAAGGACAGCAAGATACTGCTATAAAATTAAATAATAATCTTCTGAGATGATTGTGATATGCTCCTTTATTTATTTCTACATTTTCACCTCCAAAGTGGAAAGATAGAGGTTCTAAAACAAGATTTCTTTTATGGCAGAAGGAAATGATGATAGACAAAACATATGTTTGCGTAGCTCTGTGAATAGCAAGCAGCAGAATTTCACTACCAATCACGGGGTTATCATAAATTGAGTCTGCTAAATTCAGGCATTAAACTTGACAATGTGAAGATGTATACAGTGAGCTTATGCCTCTTCACCATGCTGTAAGAAGACTAAATTCACGTAGCCTATCTGTTTTGTGCCTGTCTCAACCTATCAATAACTGATGTTGTGGCTTGACTAGCTCCTGTGGTTTTTATTTTGACTGCAAGAACTCCTCAGCAGTAACCAGCAGCTTGGGGGGAAAAAAAGAAAGTTTTATTACTTACAAGTAAGTCTGGAAACTACATGGCACACTCAGAGACACACGGCCAGGTTACATGGAGAAAGAGAGTGCATGGGATTCTGCCTTTATTGGGGTTGCAGGGGGGTCTAGGGTTTCGAAGTGTTCACTCTTTATTGGTGAATTTAAAATATAAGATTGGGAATTTAAAGTGTGGAAAGAGAGAAAAGCAGCAGTCCAAATTGTCAGTTATTGAAAGCAACGATGATAACAGAGGAGACTCAGGGTGGCCTGCATTTAGTCATATGTTTGATGATGGGCTTATTCAAGATAGCCATCTTTGAAGTGGATGTTTCCTTGAAGTGAATGCCTGACAATCAAAACTTAAGTCAGGCACGTTCATTACAAAAGAAAAGGCGGGCATCGGGCTCGCTTAGTGGGTGGAGCATACAACTCTTGATCTCTGGGTTTTGAGTTCGAGCCCCACATTGGGTGTAGGGATCACTTAAAAATTTTTTTTTAAATCTTAAAGAAAAAAAAGAAAAGAAAAGCCAACTGTCAGGGCTTCTGCTGCACCAATCACAAAACCTGAAATTGAAATCATAATAAGATAATCAGCATTGAAAATGCTATAAGGAACTTAGTATGCTTATATTATTTGTAGGATGAAAGGGCAATTTTTGGAAGATAATTTTGAACTTAAATAAAATAATAGTTAAATTAAAAAGTGTAATATTTAAAACATGGACTCAGAAGTTCTGGAAAACTCTTGAAATCTATGGTCTATCATGTACTGGCCACATACAGTGCGTAAAGTACTTAGCTACCCTGGGCAATAGTTTCCTAACTTGTAAAGGGATAGTAGTAGATTTCTGATCAAGTGTATCAGGTTGTGGTGTGGACTGATTAAGGGATTTCATGTAAAATTCTTAGCACTGTGTCTTGCACATTAAAAATTTTCAATAAATCATGCCATTTGTAAAAAAAAAATAATGGCATTTTTACATGTCTAGAATTGTATTTGGCTGATTCTTTTCATTTCCATAACAACTTAAGAAGGAATACCACATTAATTTTATCAGTTATGAGTTCATGAAATATAACACACAAATAAGGAAACATACATATGCATGAATACATATGTAAATACATATATATGTAAAATCGAGTCAGAATTGAGAAGAAATATTGTATTATATATAAAGGAATTTTGTAAGTCTATCATAAATATCTAAATTACTACACTTTAAAAATGGAAATAATTTATTTCCTTTGCTATACAAATTAGGCAGTATATAAAGAAATAAGTTAGCTTTTATCCATATAGTTCAGAAATGTTCATTGTATACATTTATTGAATGACCTCTTAGGTGTTTTTTTAATGAAAATGCAATACACATACATTTTCAATGATAGAACATTGTCATTCATACCGTTTCATAACATTTTTCATTTAACGATATGTCGTGAACTTGAAAATATTAACTGATTTAATTAAGAGAAATGTTCCTATTTTGTCATTATTAGTATTTATTATACTACCAAGTATTAGAAGGTGTTCAATAAGTATTTGTTAAGGAAATGAACGCCTGAATATTGGCATCATCACATCTGAGGATGAACACAGATCTGCATTATTTTAATAAATGAATTTAAATAAATTCTATTGATGTACATTTATTTATCTAAGTGACCCATCCTTGCGGAACATTTAGGTTGTTTCCATATTTTGTCTATTTTAAATAACACTGTGATAACACATTAGTACATTCATAGTACATGAATGTACATAGTACATTAATCTTCATACACTTCACTTGGCCAACACCAGAAGTTGAGATGAGAAAGCTGTTGCACTAACTGGCAACCACAGTTTCCCATCACATTAACTGTGCTTTGCAGTCTAAAGATCAAGAACTAACTACCAGAACTATTGGCTCTAAAGTCACTACACACTTGCTTGCCAGGTGGATACCTTGTCTCTTTCATTCTCTTCTTTATCTATATCTCTGTCTGCCTCTGTTTTTCTCTGATCTTTCTTCTCTCTTCCTTATTTTAAATCAGTTTTTAATTCTGATCTCATACGAATACATCTGCTGATAGAAATCTAAATCACACTTAGCTGTGTGAGAATTCAGCTGCTGTGAATTCACGGGATATAGTTCCCTGCTTTCTAATCTCTGCAGTACAGGAAATTACATGGGAAGGAGGTTGGGTTGGATGATGGATAAACTAGAACACTGAATATGCACACCTTCTGGCTCTGACTCTCCAGCCTTAACCTACAATAGGAAATACTGTTATGGTTTCCTTGATTTTCTACAAGATATGTCCAGTAACTCTCTTCTGGCCTCTGGGAAAACATTGTCTATTAACCTGATATCTTACTTCAATTTGGTTCAGTCTGTGCTATATGCTTCAGACACTGAGTTGTTGAGATGCCATTGCCTAGTACAATAATGGAATTATGGAAATTTATTTCTCTTCAGCTGTGCCTTCTCAGAAGGCATAGAAAGCATGTTCCAGTTCCCTTCTTTGCTATCCCTTATGAAATATTTCAGGAAAAATGTTACTCAGATATTTTACCTGAAGTCACCATTTTAATTTACCAATTTGGTGACATCAAAAAATTCTTGATTCTGAGTGTGAGTTTTGCCAGGTATAAAAATGAATACACAACTTTTCTCTATAAAGTTCCTAATTTTGAAGCTGATCTGAACGTCTTGAACTAAAGGCCACTTAGTTCCTTCAAAATGACATGTTAAACCAAATCAAGACATTTAGACCAAGGTTTCTCAATCTTGGTGTTATTGACGTCTTTGACCAGAAAATTATTTGGTGTGAGTAGTAGCCTGTGTGAAATGTTTATCAGCATTCTTGCCTCTACCCAGTAGGATACCAGTAGCACCCATAGTTGGGACCAAAATTGTCTCCAGATATTGCCAAATACCCTCTGAAAGCCGTAATTGCCCAAGAATCACTGACTTAGGTGCTATTTTTAGTGTTTCCACTAGGTGACTAAACAGTACACTTACAAAACCGTGAGTTCTAGAGCCGTCTACAGTTAACACAATATTCAGACTTAAGCAATCTTATTGACGCTTCTGCTCATATTTCTCTCTGTGAAAATATTATAATCGAAAGGAGTTGACAGTGAGGGTAAAAATGTATAAATATGTTTGGGTGCACTTACTTCCTCTTCCCTTTTGCTTCATGACTGTTAATCCTGGTCCAGACTTAAGAAAGTAAATGAGTGATAGAAGGAAGCCTCACTACTTAACAAAATGCATGATACTGATCATTACTTTATTGGGGGTAGAATGTACAACTACTAGTTAATGCTGTTCAATGACAATCATATATTTACTTATATGGGATATATTTGTAATTTATATGTAATATGTAATTTATGTGGCATTTACATATATGTACTTAGCTGATGAGTTGGAGTGAAATATTCATCTTAAGGAATAAATTCAGTGTAGACAACATTGTTTTTATAAGTTTGATCTCCCATTAGAGGGGATACAAAGAGGAAGGAACTACACATGAAACAATAGTCAAAAATACATTTGTAGGGAAGTCATATATGTGACTAAAATATTTGTATATTCACGCATTAAATTGCAATAGAGTGGTCCAGAAGTAGAGATAGAATTCCGAAGTATATATATTGCAGGGGTGTTTTCAAATATTACTAAATATAATAGTTTATTTGATTTTTATTATAAATTTTAGCCTTAATTCAGAGCTTATCAACAGTAAGATACTAAAGCAAAGTAAATACTATAACTTGTTAGTATTCATTATTACAGAAATTGTTTTTTCATAAATCATTCTTTATGATATTAAATATGTTTGGAAATTTAATAATTTTTCTTAAAAATAGATGAGTCAAAAAGTTAAACTGATTTTTTATTAAATATAGTAAAATGATAATGGTACTTTGGTAAATATGATTTCAATTTTTGTTTAGGTTTAATTATGAACTAAAGTGAGAAACATTTTTTTAAGTTTTTATTTTAACTCCAGTTAGTTAGCATACAGTGTTATATTAATTTCAAGTACAAGTATAGTGATACACAGTTCACCACACATGCACTCTTTAATCCCCACCACCTCTTTCCAACATCCCCATATCCCCCACCCCTCTGGTAACCATCAGTTTGTTCTCTCTAATTAAGAGACTGCTTTCTTTCTTTGTGTGTCTCTCCCTTTTTTTTCTCTTTGCTTGTTTGTTTTGTTTCTTAAATTCCACATAGGAGTGAAATCATATGGTATTTGTCTTTCTCTGACTGACTTATTTCACTTAGCATTAGACTCTCTGGTTCCCTCCATGTTGTTGCAAATGGCAAGATTTCATTCTTTTTGCTGGTTAAATAATATTCCATTGTATATATGCACCACATCTTTTTTGTTTCTAAGTTTTTATTGAAATCCCAGTTACTTAGTAGTAGCACATCTTTATCCATTCATCAATCTCTGGGCATTTGGGCTGCTTAAAGTGGGAAATATTTTTGATACATTACTTTTGTTTGGTATTTGGAAGGTTTTGTAAAA
Organism: Ailurus styani; assembly: GCA_002007465.1. Lineage (NCBI taxonomy): Eukaryota > Metazoa > Chordata > Mammalia > Carnivora > Ailuridae > Ailurus > Ailurus styani. Next base: position 3,669,954 of record LNAC01000138.1, on the reverse strand, counting down.
TATCAAGAATTGATCTGTATTTTTAAAATAATATATGGATGAATAAAACTTCATTTATGTTGTGCTTTCTAAGACACAAATTTATCTTACCAATTTATTTTCTGGGAAATTCTCAAAAGAAGGAAAAATGGGGCACCTGGGTGGCTCAGTCGGTTAAGCCACTGGCTTTGGCTCAAGTCATAATCCTAGGGTCCTGGGATCGAGTCATGCATCGGGCTCCCTGCTTGGTGGAGAGCCTGCTTCTCCCTTTCCCTCTGCCTGCCGCTCTGCCTACTTGTGCTGTCCATTTCTCTGTCAAATAAATAAATAAATAATCTTAAAAAAAGAAGGAAAAATGAAAAAATTAAATAAATATACAAGGTATTTACAGGATGATAAACACAAAAAGGTCCAAAAACCCTCTGAATTTAGTATCTTTTCCACTTATGTTTACCAAGGTAAGAACTCCCATATATTTATATTCTTGACTAGATGAGGGCAAAATAAGGTACCGCTCAAATGTTTATGTCATATTATTTGACCTCGAAGTTATGCAGACAAATATAAAAGAATGCATACAAAAGTTTTCAATTTAAATGATGTTCAAGGTTATCACACAACTATGTGTAATAATTGGTGTTTGATTTAAGAGCTTCACAGGATTTTACACTTTCCTTTATTTCTAGTAAAATTCTTCCATAATTGTTTCATGGGATTTGCTTTATAGTTGAGCTCATGCCATTTTTAAACCATAAAAATAAATGGAACATGTCAACTCAATAAAAGTCATTTTCTAACAACACCTGAAATTATTCATTTTTGAATCTTGAACTTGAATCTCAGTATAATGACTTCCCTGTGACTTCAGATTAAAGTTGTTCTCTGAAAGAAATAGATTGGAATGGACAAATGAATTTACCAGTCACCTCATTTAACATGTTTTATTTTCTACCTTCACCCGGAAATATATCTCTGCTGTATTTTACTTTTATAATCATATGATCAGCATTTTCGCTCCAGTGTCTTTTACAACTTTTACCCTCATCTGCTTCTGTCTTTTTATTTTTATTTATTTATTTATTTATTTATTTTTAAAGATTTTATTTATTTATTTGACAGAGAGAGAGATCACAAGGAGACAGAGAAGCAGGCAGAGAGAGAGGAGGAAGTAGGCTCCCTGCCAAGCAAAGAGCCCGATGTGGACCTCGATCCCAGGACCCTGAAATCATGACCTGAGCCAAAGGCAGAGACTTTAACCCACTGAGCCACCCAGGTGCCCGTTGCTTCTGTCTTTTTAAATGTTTGCACATAACGCTTTAAAGAAATAAGCAGTTTTTTAAATGCAAAGATAAGATTTTGAAATATAACTATATATTCTTCTGTTTGCATGAGGGCCACAAAAATCCCATTTGTTCATATATATGAAATTATTACCTCTCAATATAACCAGGATGATAATAACACCTAGATCTTCCATGCAGCATTCATATTTGCCAACATATCATCCATTCATTCATTAATTTTTTATTTTAATAGATGTTTATTGAACCAGGGCTTCAGTGATGGGTGTCAGTGGTCAACCAGATTGGAGAGTGTTTGCTTTAGTGGATCTTATGTTCTAGTGTCAAGAGACAGGTGACAAACAAAAGTTAGTTCACCAAATATATTTGCCTCATAATAATTGTCTGAAGAAAATAAACAGGTTAATGAAATAGAGAGGAACTTGTAGAAAAATAATTTTTCATTTCAAAAATAAAAATTGGAACTCCTCTAATGGAGTCTCCATTTGGCATGTAATATAGAAAACAGAATATGGTTAAAGAATTAGAAATAATATATGCATAGTGTGAGGAAAACAGACTATTATTACATTTTAAATCTAATTTGCTATGGGAGAAATTCAGCTTTAAAATTTTCAGATTAAGTCACACATATCCTTTAAGGAAACTAAATTGTATATGTAAAGGAGGATTAAGATGAAAAATAGTAAACCTATACAGCTGAGAAACTCTGCCTTATTACACTAACTGTATACTAATTGTGTGATTATCCTCTGTGGAGATTGTGCTTTTATGATGGAAGAATGCAAATTAATGATGGAAAGAAATTTACAAATTAAAATTTCTATCGAGGAAATATTTTTACCTCCGCCTAGCTATTTCTTATACTTAGAATTCTCTACCTGACTGCATCACCAGCTGACCCATCATCCATGGCTTTGCCTATCTCACTCCCAAACTCATTGCAGTTTAAAGAAAACTCCCAGGAAATATTTCTCTCGTCATCCTAACTGGGTCCAGGCTTATATTTTACTCCCATAATATCACATAGACTTCATCATACCCATCATATTTCTGCTTGTATCTTTATTTGTGTGACTCTGATGGTCTGCTCCCTCCTTCACATTGGCTTACTGGAATAGAGCTGAGTGAACTTGAGCTAGCTGCATTTACCTTTAGATTAATCTTGACAGTTAACAAAATCAAAAAAGCTTTAAAACTTTCAGAAGAAAACACAGAAACATAGAGTAAAAGTTCCTAAAATTAATTAATTCCTCTCAAAATAATTTCAACTTCTCTTCGACAATTTTTACATCTGTTTCTTTGTCTTGGTCAGTCTTAAAAATAGCACATTGGAATTGTCTCTCTCTCTCTCTCTCTCTCTCTCTCTTTTTATAAGGATTTATTTGAGAGAGAGAGCACAGCAGGGAGGGGCAAAGGGAGAGGGAGAGTGGAACTCAAGCAGACTCCTCACTGAGTGCTGAGCCCACCACAGGGTTCAAACTCACAACCCTGAGATCTCAACCTGAACTGAGACCAAGAGTTGGATGCTTAACTGACTGAGGCACCCAGGTGACTCTCTCTTTTTCATAATCACCATGCTTCTTCTACTTTTCTGTATTTCCCTCCTTTCTTCACAAAGAAACAAAAAAATTAGCTTTTTGAAATATTTGCTTCCAGTACTACTCTGACCTATAGCAGGGTACAACAACCAAGAAACCTAAAGAAAGAATCTTCTCTCCCCAAACTCCAGGAAAAGGTTCTTGTCACAGCAATAAACTCATTTAGAGTAGAGGTCGTATCTACTTTTCCCATCATTTTTGCCTATTACCCAGCTCAGGGCCAGGTCCAGCAGAGCCACATTGTAAACATCACGATTCAAAAATGAATGAGTAAAAGAAATCAACTGAAATTGAAGAGACCCAGCTTTGTGGGAAGAGCTGTTTGTTTTTTGAATCATTATTTTTCTTTTGTATCAGACTTTGAAAAAGCTAAAAAATAATAAGGACTAAAGGAAAAAAGCAGTTGAGAACTCTCTATTTGAAATTCAAACTCCCTTTTGGAGAGATACAGAGCCAGGGCCATTTTACCTAGTAGTAATTGTTTAGTTTTGTTTCGTTTTGTTTTAATATTTATTTATTTATTTTGCAGAGAGAGAGAGAGCAGGGGTGGGAGAGTAGGAGCACAGGGAGAGAGAGAGAGAAAATCTCAAGCAGACTCCCTGCTGGGTACAGAGCTTGACACAGGGCTCAGTCTCAGGAGCCTGCAATCATGACCTGAACCAAAAATTAGAGTCAGGTACTTAACCAACTGAGCAACCCAGGCACCCCTTACTTATTTGAGAGAAAGAGAGAGAGAGTTGGGGGCAACAGAGGGAGAGAGAGAGAATCTCAAGCAGACTCCCCACTGAGCAAAGAGCCCTGTGTGGGGCTCAGTCTTAGGACCCTGAGAACATGACCTAAGCCAAAATCAAGAGTTGGACTCTGAACCAAATGAGCCACCCAGTCACCCCTATCTAATAGTTGTTATTATTCCTAGACCTTAAGCCTTTAAATTTCCTACAGAAATACCTGAGATGTGATGAAAGAATAGAATTGCTCCCAAAATACTTAAAGAAAAAAAAGTGACAGTTACCAGTGTATTGCTTCTCTTCTCCAAATTTATTCTTCAATACCCGCTCAGTAATAGTGACAGAATTCTGTAAAGCATTTTTCTTTTACAGTGAGCATGATGTTAGGTTTCCTCAGGAGAGAGTCTTCAGGGATTTTGTATGAGGGGCTTCTCTTGGTTCTGGACAGGATGGTCAGCAATGCAAGTGAGAAAACATTTGCTGGTACTTCGCCACAGTCACATATCTAGAATGCAGGGCCCCCAGGCGGCAGGTTTCTGGCTGGTCTGCTTTCCCAGTGACAGTCCATCAACTCTGACCCAGTTAACCATACAGTGACCGCAACCAATCGTCCCCAGTTAGGTCTGAACTCCAACCAAGGAGAAGGGACTCCATTTCCAAGTTTCTTCCTTCTTGGGTTCTCTCCTTCCAACCTAGTATTGGATTTTTCCAAAGATGTACACTAATTACCAAGAAATCACCAGTCAACCAGAGATTGAATAAATTATTTATAATCAATGCATCTCAAAAATCACCATGATCTTCTAAATTTATTTTTAAATGTTTAAAAGATGTTGAATTTTTAATATTTTTCTATGAGGTAGTTTATAGGCCTCCAAACTAAGATTGCCAAAGATACCTACCAAGATATGAAAACTGACTTGGTCAGAAAAAAAATTAACCAAAGTTAAATGATAAAACCATGTTACAGTAATTTATTTTTCAATTGTTAATAACTTTCATTACAAAAGAACTACTTATGTATGGTGGATGGCTATAAACGTTTCCTTATTTAAATGATGCAGAGTATACTTCATAGAAGGAGAAAGCAAGGTCAAAATTATGTTGGTGATTGACAACAGCAGTAATGATTTCAGTGTTATTATTTGACATCTCACTTCACATATGCTCTCCACAATATCTAGCTTCGTATTTTCTAATGTTTGGATTAAAACCATTAATCTTAAATTTTGCAAGTTTTATAACTTGAATCCTAGGTCGTGATTATGTATGTCTCTCAGTTATCTGAGCTTGAAGAAACTTTCATCTCCCCAGGGACTTAGTGATGTATCATTGAAAAATAATCCTTGATGCGGAAGGTAGTTTTACACAGGAGGATGCGGCAACTTTAAGTATGTAATGAAAACATTTCGTTTAATTTTCAGAGTTTATAATTTTGTGAGTATGACCAATTAATTTTACTATTTTCTGATACTTGTTAGCTCCTCGGTGTCTAGATCCTTGCCGGGTTCTTCCAATTCTTAGTTTATCAAAAATGTGAAACTTTATAGGAAAATTCTTACAATATTGCAAAACAAGTATAGCCACCTCCTCTTAAAAAAACTATTATTATTTGTCATTTTTTATTTTTGCAAAATATATGTAACAAAATTTACCATTTTAATCATTTTTACTTGTATAGTTTTAGGGCGTCAAGTAGATTCTTATCTTTATGTAACCAACACCACCATCCATCTCCAGAATGTTTCCATCTGAAAACATTCACCAGAAAGTTACAAACTGAAACTCTTTAGCCATTAAACAATCATTCCCCATGCATTCCTCTGCTCTCTACTGCTATTTTCCAACGGGTATTTTTCCACTCAACAAACAGCCACAGGCATCTCTTCATGACAATCGATGTCTATGTCAGTACATTTTATATTACAATTTATATACTTCCTGGTGAGCTCTTCGTCCTGAGCTCCCTTCCATAAGAGCACTTAAATAGTGTTTTATAAAGCCGTATGTTCACTTCTCTGTCATCCTAGAAAATTTTTGAACTTCACGTGTGTAGAGTACAAGTCTTAATCAAATGTTTATCTTTGGCCAAGAATAGTGCCTGATTTGGAGGAAAAGATCAATTAGTGTGTGTTGAGTGGATAAATCAGTGAATGAAGGGAGAATATCCTTGGACTGAGCTGCAGATTCCAAGCAATAATCTCTGAGAAATAAATTACACCAGTGCGTTTTAATTAGTGAGGACCTAAAGCTAAGGGTTTCATAGTGTACCTAGGAGAGGTACTCTATGGTTTCTGAGGTATATTGATTTTTTTTTTAAATTTACGATGAGTTCTGTGAACCATGATTTCATTTGCTAGTATTTTATAGTATCAAACAATACTTGTATAAATATGTCACTTTATGTTTATGTTAATATAATTGTTTCTAAAAGATAAATTTTGATAGAAATTACAAATAGTAGATTCCAAACATAATTTTAACAACTATTTTATTTTTTAAAAAGAGGACAGCAATTATTAATAGTGAATTCAATAACAGAGGTCAAGAACCAGTTATGTGTAATTGAACAGATTAATCACAGAAGAAGTGGAAACCAGAAATTATTGGCTTATAAAGAATGTCTTAGAGCATGAAAGTGAATACAATCATTTCTCGTAAACAAATCTGGCGGAAGAAGCAGCTTTGATTCCCCTCTCTTTATCTTTTGTGTATCCACTTTAGAGGTTTCTTTGCAGTTTTTATGAGGCTTGCATAAAACATCTTATAGATATAACTGTCTATTTTAAGCACAACCAGGCCGTGGGCTGACAACCTCTTTTACTTTCACAATGGCATTCTCCTCCAGGCCCACAGATTCGGGCCAGCTTTCTGCATATGCTCATTAGCTGTCTGCAAAATCTTGTTCTTGCTACCATTGGGAATGAGCACCAAAAATTGCTCACGGAGTGGGGGTAGGGGAAATAAGTTAGGTACATGGAGTGCCAGGGGTGCCTATAGGCCATCTGGGGGGATCCACAGTGGATTGTGGACAGGCCCCTCAGGGGGGTCCTTGATGCAGTTAGTAGAATCTGCTTTTCTTTTATATGATCTGCTCTGAGCCTTGGCTGCTGTGCTCATGAATCAGTATTCTGGATGAGGTGAAAGCTAACTGGGTCTCTTTGGCAGTGTCACCCGTGGTGGTGAAACAACACGTTCTCACACAGTCATTCACATGCTCTCACTTTCCCCTGTAGGAGAAGTCACTGACTGAGAAGGGCTCCCTGGCATTGAGCTGTGCCACCTTGGAGGTACGATAATGCAGGTAAAGTCAAATTGTTTCTCTTGCCCTCTCCAATGGGTCTAATCTTGATTTTTTTGTCCAGCAGTCTGGTAGAACTTCTTCCTTGGAATCCTGGACTTCCAGAAAGGCTCTCCCATCCATGCATGATTGTCTAAGTCATCGTTCTCCGGGAGCACCCACACGGTGGCGAAGTAGGGCTGGAACCAGTTCATAGGCACTTCAGAGTTTAGAGCCCATGACCAAGATCTGTATCCCCATACCCACCCACCAGTGGGTACGAGTTCCCAGGTCCCTTTGTGTACGGTGCTGCTGATGACAGACAGGGCTCAAATCCAAACGGTCCAGTGACCTTCTCTGGGTTATGGAGTTGTTTCTGCGTCTATGGCTGGGACTTCAGTGGGTGAATCAGCTACCAGAGTTCAAGCCTATCTTCTCGAAATTGCCCTCCTCATTTCTGGTTGGCCCTACAGTTTCATAATCTCTTACATGGATCCCATGGCTGCCACAAAGGCATGTATTTCTGTGCATGATGCCAGACTGTTGTTAGGGGGTTTGGGGGGTATGGATCCTTGTTCATATGCTTTATTTGGACCTCTTGTTGACATCATCCCAGCTCTTATTGTTGACATCCATATAGCTTTATGTGCCAAACATGCCTTAGAGTGTCGTTTTATCTTTGATTTGACTTGCCTCTGATGTCTGTTGGAGACAGATGTTCCCTGCAACATAGAGCGGCCTGCATTTGCACTTGGCACCCAAGTGGGGGTATCTGCTGCTCTCTGTGTAATATTTTGGGTTTCCTCTCCTTTCATGGTCTCATTAAGAGTGCAACATCTTTTAGGGAAGTTAGAGTGAGGTGTGTCTATTAGAATGGGACTCTCCAGATCTTCAGACCTTGAATCAGTTCTGGATTACACAGTGTTTTCCCATTAGACAGAGGGTACTGCCAGAGTTGCAATGAGTTGATCCTTCAATTAATGCAGTTAGCATAGCTTAATTTGAAATAAAAATGATGTTAATAAGCTTAACTTTCTAGAAACCCAGCTTCATTTAAAGCAAACCCTCTGGGAATGTACAGTAGATTGCATTTAGCAGAGTATAAATTTGAAAAGTCATAACTTTATAAAAAGTTGTAAATATTTAGTTTAGTGTTATGAGTACATTTATTATGAATATAGTAGTTTACTTACCAAATAAACCAGTATTATTTATGAATAGAACTGAATTGCCAAGTGGACAATTCAAGGACCAATATGAATATACTTTATACATTTTGATTAAATCTGAATAATTATGGAATCTAATTTGTCTTAAAAATTAAAATGCAGGTTACATAAGGAAATTTTTTTCCTTTTTTTTTTTTTTTTTTTAAGATTTTATTTACCTGAGAGACACAGAAAGAGAGGGAGCACAGGCTGGGGAGAGGGGACAGAGAAAGAGGGAGAAACAGGTCCCTGCTCAGCATAGACTGGGGCTCTATCCTGGGACTCTAGGATCATGACCTGAGCTGAAGGCAAAAGCTTAACCGACTGAGCCACCCAGGTGCCTCAGAAAGTTTTCAATCTATTCTTAAATTTCTGTCAGATGTTTGCCATGAACTTCTGATATAGAAGTAAACACAGTCATAAATACATCTTGTTGACTCAGGAAGTACATGCCGTTAACATGGCTATTAAACTGATTTTGTCAAGTTTTTTGAACAACCTGATTAAAAATACAAACTGTGTCTCTAAAAGATGTAAAGGACCACATTTTGCATATGGTTTTGTACATTCATCAACTCTGTACAGTCTCTACAGGGACCTTTTAGCTCCTACAATCTTGTTGAGAAACTACATATATGCACAGACTACATGCACAGGCTATCAATATTATATGGAAGTCTACAGAATATCAGTGATAGCTTGCATGTAATCTCTATACGAAAAAGTCTATTTAACTAGAAGGAGTCATCAATGCAACCTAAGTTCGCACTTGACTAATCTATTTGGGGGGAAATATTATTGATATTTGAGAGAACATATCCCTAGCCAGAAGAAATTGAAGCTATAATGTAGATATTGCCATTTTGATAAGCATGATAGCAGCTGTTTCAGAGTACCAAATGCCCACTCCTAACATGGGAAACCACATACTGATCATAATTTTGTACTTCTGCAAACTCATGGATAAAACTCTGACACAGTGTTATGAGATTTTTAATAGGGTATTTCCAGAGAATCTCTCGAGCACCAAACCACTGTTTTTCACTAGTATGAAAGATCTCTATTAAAATATGAAGTACAACACTTTTTACTCCTTCTCGTTTGACTCCTTACTATTTTGTGAAAATGAAGCTGGAAACATGGCATATTCTTCCTCGACCTTAAGTATCAAGCAATTGTGTTATAACTAACCAGCATAAGTGGTTACAATCAGATAATAGAATTTTAATCCACCAAGGAAAGACTTAATCAGTCAAATACATTCATTAAAATATTAAGATAATAAAACTAAAACAATAAGTAATAATAATAGTAAATACAACTGATTTTTAAACCTCCCTGTATCGCATATTATGTTAAAATAATTAAATGTATTGTTTCCGTATCTAAAAATATCTCTGAAAGTAATACAGGTTCCAATTTTATAGGTGAGGAAATTGAGAAATAGTAAGTGTTAGAGGACTTGTCCAGGTGTCAAACCCTAATTCCGTAATTACAAACAAATTTTATCTGGTTCTAAAATTTTCTCTTTCTAATAATGTAATATGGCATCTCTAAAGGAAAATAAAAACTTGGTCGGTGTTGCATTCCATTGACTTTATCTTCTTTGTGTTAATAGACAATGTGGAGCTTAAATTCTTTTTCTCTTATTCAATTAAAAAAATAAAATTTAATGTAAAATAATAAATTGATTATTTTAAGATTCAATAAGCCAGAAATTTCTTTATCCTTTATCTTAAATTTAAATAGAATTCACATAAAATTCAGTCTTCAAAGTTTGAAATTCAGTGGTTTTTAGTATATTTTGGAAAATTGTGAAAACTATCATCATATATAATTACAGAATATTTTCACCAATCCAAAAAGAATCTTGTACCTATTAGCAGGCAGTACAAATTCCACATTTTCCCATCCCTTGACTACCAGTAATTGGCTCTCTGTCTCTATGGATTTCCTTATTCTGAACATTTTATAAATAGAATCATATAACTAATATATGGTCTTTCTGTCTGGGTTCTTTCAACAAGCATAAAATTTCCAAGGTTCATTCATGTTCTACCATGTGTTAGTAGTCCCTTCCTTTTTATGGCTAAATAATATCCCATTGTATGGATAGGTCACCTTTTGTTTTCCCATTATTCAGTTGAAGGATGTTTGGGTTCTTCCCACTTTTTGGCTCTTGTGAATAATGGTGTTATGAATGTCAGAATATATATATATATTTTTATTTTTTATTTATTTATTTTTTTACTTTGTGTATACTTATGTTCTCAATTCTCTTAGGTATATCCCTAGGGAGTGGATTTGGCTGAATTATACGGCAATTCTATGTTTAATTTGTTAAGAAACAGCTAAACTGTATTTTTTCTATTTTATTTTTCTTTTTCTTCCTTTTGCTTTTGGAATCATATTTAAGAAACTATTGCCTATAAGTGATACCATGGAATGGCTATAACCTAGATGCCTAAATTAATAAATTATGTTAAATGTCTTAAAATAAATGTATTAAAAGTTTAAATGTTTAACTAATTAATTTAGAAACCACTTGTTCTTTCTGAGAAATAAAATAGAAAAACACAAAATCAAAATGACTTGCTATCTTAAGTATATTTAAACTGATCTTAGAAAAGCATTTACTACATGGAAGCTTAAATCCAATATTTAATTTTAAAGAGATAAAAAGAACTGAATCTACAAATGGTACTAGAATTATAACTAATTTGCTGTAGCCAAATGCTAAATCAGGCTCAAGACCCAATTGTTCTGTTACATCTCCAAAAATACTTATGAACCATACTATGATTCAGGTTTCTTGGTAATATTGTCAGGGTAGATGGCAGTTCGATATAGCTTCAGTGTTTAAATTAAATGTTCTGAGCTCTATCTGCACCAGCTTTGCTTAAAATACTATAACTAAATACACAAGCAAAAAGATTTTAATTGTTCGTGAGTGTGTTTCCATAAAATAAAGCACATAGAGTTTCATATTGACCGGGACAGTTAAAGAAAATGATGGCTCTGTGATTTCTCATTTCTACTCATTGAATGAATAGGCCTTTCTTTCAGACATAAAAATGGCAGATTGCAGCTCCCCAGCATCTCTATTTGGAATCCTAGCTATTCTAAAAATGAACACTGCTGATCACTTCTATGTAAATTTCCAACATTTGCTATTCTATTTTAATAGCTGAATACATTGGAGGACAAGGAAATCACATCATCTGTGTAGGTAAGGAATTTGTTTGGTGAAGGAAGGAGCTGAAGATTGTCCTCTTTACATAACAAGTGCACAAAGGGAGCTTCAGTGTGTAACCAGTGAGATAAAACCACTTACTGATATAAGCAGCTGAATTACATTTGATTATGGGCTTTTTATTTTAATTTTCAGCAAATTGTGTATCACAATATCACTCTTAAGTCCAAAGTGGGACTATTACAGGCTTCTGGCTTGAATGAGACATCCAGGGTTGCCAGGATACCACTGTAGGTGGCTGCCAGGCCAGTCTGCAGTGGTCTGTTGAGCTCCCGGCTGGCTACAGCGGTAATCCTGCTCAGCCGAAGGGCTGCAAAATCAGCCTTTAAATTCAGGAAGAGTGAGATAATGTGTTTTCTTGTTCAGTGCTGAGTTATGTTTATTCACTGTTTCTCCTTAAAAGTCAATCCTATGCCATCGTCGAAAAACCTAGCGCTGAAAAGCTAGCTGAGTTGCAAAGAGGGTGTTTCTTTCTTTCTTTTTTATGTCGGGAAAGAATATTCACTCTAAGCTATAATAGCCATGTGACCTTTGTTTCAACTGCCTTGCAACAGGAGATACCATATGTTGGTACAGAAGTTCGTCTCTTTGGTTCACGTGGTCCATCCAGTGCACTAGGGTATGGTTATTATACTTAAATGGGCATTTCTTACCTTGTTTGCATTCTTTGTACATTTGTGAGAACTAAAAGAGGTTTCATCAATTGCTTTTGAAATATATGTGCAGATTATATTTAATTAACCAAGAGAAGTGTAGTATTTTCCAGGTATATGAGTGTAGTGTGCACGTACATGTGTGCATTTCTGTGTGTACATTAATTAATAAGCATTAACTCCTCATATAATTTATTTGTTTTGGAAATGGTTATTAGCTTCCTACCTTGAACACACAGTGTCTACACATACACATATAGTGGTAAACAAGATTACATCCCTAATATCATCAAGTGTATAATCTGGTAAAGGAGGTAAAAAATAACTGTTATTTTTCTAAAATATATAATAGTTATCACATATTTAGTGGCTTAAAACCACACACATAAAAAAATCCACATTTATTCTTTTATAATTTTGGAGGTCAGTTGTCTATAATCAAGATAGAACTGTGTGCTTTCTGTAGGCTTTAGAGAAGAATCTACTTCCTTGCCTTTCTAAGCTTCTAGACCCTCTTTGCCTTCCTTTGTTTTTGATCTCTTCCTCATGATATTCCGACCTCTTGTTTCCCATTATCGTGACTTCTAGTCTTCTCCTGCCTCTATATTATAAGGGCCCTTGTGATTAGGTATGCCTCTATATCTAGTCATCTCAAAATCCTTAATATAATCGTATTTCAAAGTCACCTTTATGGGTATAAGGTAACAGGTTCTGGAGATTAAGACATGGATATTTTGTGGGGTGTGGGGATATGGCATTTTCAGTCTACTACAAAGCAAGTAACATTTCTGAAATATAAAATATCAGGTACTAATTAATGCTATGAATAAAAAGTAAGCAAGTTAAGAGAATATTGAGTCATAGAAGCCACTAAACATCATATGAACAAGGACATGAAGAGCAGGTATTGAGCAGAAATTTGAACAAAGCAAGGGAGAGAAGCAATAGAACATGTGGCAGAAAGGCTTTTAGCAGTGGGAGCAGCCGGCACGGGGGTCCTAAATCAGGCACCAACCTGACAGGTACAAAGAATCAGCACAAAGAGTAGGCTGAGCAGAGCTGGGGCAGAGCTCACTGAGGTAGATGGAAATCAGAAAAAGTAGAGCTTTGTCAGTCATGGTAAGGACAAGTATTCATGAGGAACTCTTTGCATCCACAACATGGGGTCATCTCTCATTTTGCTGGGAGGCAATTCTGAACTCTGTGCTCATCGCGAGGATGTTTCTCTGCAGGAATGAGGCACTGGGCTTGTGAAGAGGTTAACTTATGACCCACGACTGTATCTGTTGTCCTCTACCTGCATGTAGGAAAAGTCACTCCTGAAGTGATAAATCCTAGTTTTGTTAGATTAGCCCATGAAGAAAGGCAGTCTATTTATACTCCATATTTTATGAAACTGTTTCAGCCAGTTCTCCAAACAATGCAAATGTTCAGAAGGTAAGAAATAAAAGGTTAGAGAAAGATGAGCATTGGTTAATCTCTGGTTCTAGAATATGGAAAAGTACAAATGATTTAAGATTTCAGGCCTTGCCATGTTATATCAATCAGGAACCTCAAGCTACTTTTCCTAAATATCTTTTTTTTTTTTAGAGATTTTCTTTATTTGAGAGAGGTGGGGGCCACAGGGGGAGATGAAGAGGGAGAGAGAATCTCCAACAGATTTCGCTCTGAGCACAGAGCCCAACATGGGGCTTGAACCCAGGACCCTGAGATCATGACCCGAGCTGAAACCAGGAGTCTGTTGCTTACCTGACTGAGTCACCCAGGTGCCCCCTAAATATCTTTAAATTCATGATTTTTGTCTCCACTACTATCATTTGATTCTAAGACACTATCATCTCTCACTTGTCTATTGTCTAGGTCCCTTACTTCAGTTCCCTCCATTATGCCTATTAAACTTCCAACGGCCCAATTTGCTTTCCACAGTGTGGGCAGAGTAATCTATTTAAAGAAATTAAAATACATTATATAGTTCCTCTCCGTAAAACTCTCCAGTGCTTTCTTAATGAAATTAACTTCTGTAAGGAGCTGAAGGATCAAACTCTTGTCTTCTCCATACCTTCTGATGACAATTTCAAGCAAACATTATGCTTTCCCCCCCCCCAGTACTTTTATGCAAACTGTTTTTTTCCTCTTCAGGGCTGACTACCTTCCCATTCCAATTAACAATGGCCATCACCTTCAGATCTCAATTCACAGATCACTTGCCCAAAGAAGCCCATTCTGGAAGAGACATCACTGTCATGTGTTTGTATGCCTCTATACTTCTTCAATATTGTGTTCACAACTGCTAATTACAAGAGTTTTAATGACTGAGTGCCTCTCTATCGACCACAAGACTGTGTGATCTTTGGTTATAAAAGCTAAGTCTGCCATATTCATCGTCATCCCCAAGATTTTAACGCTGTGAGATCCAGGGGGGCTTTGGCTAGTTTTGCTTTCTAGTGTGATACTGGCTCCTCTCACAGTGTCTTCCCATAGTAGGCAGTTAGAAAATATTTGTTGAATTGTTGAATAATAAATAAAAAGTGAAAGAAGGCAACACGCTCAGCCTGTAATGCTGTGGGTCATTAAATCTGTTATCCGCACCTTGGAAATGAGGTAGGGGACTGTCAGCTGTCTTAAATATCCTTCTTTCTCCCCAGTTTTCATATGAGGGTTCTGCTTTCAGCTCTCACAGCTTGCATAGTGTGAAGAGCTGTATGCAAATATTTGCCTGTGATTGCCATTTGTACAGAGAAAAGCCTTGTTCTCTGAGATGGATCATTCATAAAATAGTTATTGTAATGGTTCTGGAAATTGAATATATATCTATTCAAAATTCACGGTAGATAGTCACTCACAAATATAACACAAAGTTTTCAGTGAAAGCATGTAAGGCAGTTTAAACACATAAAAAAAACAGAGGCACATAACAAATTTAGTAACACATAAGAGAAATTATGGTTGTGCCCCTGGGTGGCTGGGATGGGAGTCAGCCTTCAGCTCAGGTCATGATCACAGAGTCCCAGGATCGAGTCTTGCATCGGGATCCCTGTTCAGCGGGAAGTCTGTTTCTGTTTCTCTGTCTGTCCTTCACCCTGCTCATGCTCTCTCTCAAACCCTCTCTCTCAAATAAATAAATAAATAAATAAATGAAATCTAATCTTTAAAAAAGAGAGAAATTATGATTGCTTAATGTTTGTTTAACTTTTCAGTAAAAAAGATGAATTTTTCATAGGTAGAATGATAGAGACAGAAATATTTTATATTCAATGTCAAATTAATCAATAAAAAGAACATGACACGATTAAGACTAAATATTCAGATTTTACTTAAGTCACCTGGAGCATAAATTTGATTTTTTTTCTATATTATTTTTTAAAGCATTGAACATATTTTTATGCACCAAATGCATTCATGAAAACATGTTAGAGGCTGTAAAATTACCTTTTCTCCTTTGCTTCTTAGGAAATGATCCTATAGTTTTGAATGTATTGTTTTGGGAAGAACAATACTAATATTACTTTAAAATTTTCTTTTAATTTCATGTAACCAAATAAGAATGCATTTTTCTTTCTAAATAGAGCTGACAAATTCTAGGCATCATATCCTAATTTGTGAACTCACCCAGATGTAAATAGGGGAAGGTGAGAAGGTATTCTTCAGATGGAAGGCTTAACTAGACTGTCCATTTATTAGAAATATGTGAGAAAAATGTATCTTTAAATAAAGAATTGGCAATTTGATCTTTTTTAAAAGATTTTATTTATTTACTTGACAGAGAGAGATCACAAGTAGGCAGAGCGGCAGGCAGAGCGAGAGGGAGAAGCAGGCTCCCTGCTGAGCAGGGAGCCCAATGTGGAACTCGATTCCAGGACCCTGAGATCATGACCTGAGCCAAGGCAGATGCTTAACCAACTGAGCCACTCAGGTGCCAAGCAATTTGATCTTAAGAGGTGAAAATATCTCCCTCTTTAAAAAAATTAGTTTTTTTTAAGACTTTATTTATTAGACACAGAGAGAGCATAAGCATGGGGAGGGACAGAGGGAGAGTGACAAGCAGACTCCCTCCTGAACACAGAGCCCCAGGTGGGGCCCCACTTGGGGCTTGACCTGGAGCTCCACGTGGGGCTCGATCCCAGGACTGTGAGATCATAACCTGAGCTGAAGTCAGATACTTAACTGACTGAGCTACCCAATCATGGCAGCAATAATCTCTTTTTATTCTGATTTATAATGGCAAATTTCTAGTGATGTCTATCATATGACAGGCAGTTTATGGGTAGGTACCTTTATACGTGGTCCCTTTTATTTCTTAAAATAGCTGAGTGAGGATTATTCTTTTTATAGAGATGAAGAAAGTCAGGCTCAAAAATTTTGGAATCTTCCTCTACATAGACAAGGAAGCTTAACAAGGATATCAAACCAGAATGATTTTTTTCCTCTAAAGTTTTGTTCTTATGATTTGATTAAAAGTTTTCTATAAATCTGTTCATTTGAAAAGGCTAGGTATGACATCAAAAGTGAATATGGGGTATGATCAGTCTGCTGAATAAATATTTGTTAAAAGCTATGTGGATGGGGTATAAAAATAGAGAAGTACTTCTCTGAGCTGTTTATCATATATTCTTGTGAGACAGTAGGGGAATCTGAAAGATACACAACAGAGGGTTTTGTCCTCAGTAAAGGTGGAGCAAACAGCTGTGCCAGACGTTCTGAAAACATTTCCTCAGAACTGAGGCCATATGCATTGGTCTTAGAAGCTACTAAAACTGCAAGTAGAATAAAGGGTGTTGGGCACTGAAAACGGAGGAACTACATTGCCACTGAGGTGAGAGCAAAAATTCATCACATCAAGTTACTTATGTGGGTTCTGCACAACTAACAAATAATCTGACCACTGTAGAATAATGTATCAGCTTTATTAAACTTTGCACCCTAACTGAAGGCTCCTCCCAGGAGAGGAAGACTCCATAGGCCATACATGTATGCGTGTATGGGGATATAAAGTAGGAACAGGCGTACACCTCCTGTGGGTTATTAGAGCTCATAGAATGAGAGAGGAGACCTACCTACCTAGTTGTCCATGTTCAGGTTCTTTCCTGAAGCTGACCGCTAGGAAGCCGTTCCTACCTACTCAGTGGATATTGGAATGAGGAAAGAAGTTTGAAAGAACAGAAATAACTTCCTTATTGCTATTTCCTTCTAATTAGAGTGGAAAGGAAACTTCTTCATTGACCCATGAACGTATGTGATAGGTGCCACTGATGTTTTCCAGCTTTTTCTTCTCTTATTTGTGTTAACTATTAATCCAAGAGTCAACCTCTTCAGGGGAAAGAAAGGAAGGTACTGTATCATCTTGATGAGGCTCTCTCCAAATTATCCATTGCTTCTCTCAGCTTCCTGAGTCCCAGTAGGCATTTTAGCTTTTACCACAGGAAGGCTATGAAGTGTTCTGAATAGCTAACTCCAAGACTGCACTCCTAAGTCAAAAGTTTCCTCTCTATTCTATTTTCCATTCAAAATATACAAGCCATATCCAATACAATTCACTGAAAGCAATGCAGTGAGCTCAAAGGACAGCCTAAATGCACTTCATACAATAAATCAGCCATTAACATGCTTCACACAGGAATAATATGAATCGCTTTGGATGATCCAAATCCCAAAAAGTAATCAAGGCTGATAGGATAATGTATTGATCTAGAATTTTAATACTGAAAAAATACCTCAAAATTCAAATTCATTAAGATTTAGTTCAGAGGAATCATAAACCAAATATTTTCCTAGCCATCTTATTATTCTTTTCCATCTCCCAGAAGTGAGGTTTTGCCCTGAAGCCGAGGGAGAATCCGGGTGCTTCGGGCAACAGCCACATGAGCTGTTCCCTCAAAACAAGTGTAATTTCTCAGGTCCTTTGAGGTTGACTCAGATCAACCCCAAATTTCTCAAACGTCCTACTTATAGCATTAACACAGCATTAAATGTAGAAATTAAGAAAATACAAACATACTCCAGTACCTAAAGCCGTTATTAAAAGCGAAAGTATGCCTACAGAACTCAGGGCTGATTTTTATACAATGCGGGCCCAGACTATTTTTTTCTAAAACCAAAGAAGAGACTCAAAGGCATCTTAAAACATAAAGCAGAGACGTTATGAAGGAAAAAAACAAACCTCAGAAATCTTAGATACAGTTCTTTTGGAAATTTGACATTGTTAGGGTTAGTGATGCCACTAAAATTTCCATTTCTGGAAAGAAAAAAGAATGCACTTATGCAGTCAGCATCCCTACTCAGCAAAGGGAATGGGCCATGCTTTCTACACGAAGGTTTTAAATTCCGATATGGCGTCAGGCAACATTCCCTGGCATGCTTGAGGCAGACTTTCATCTCGGTTTCACACATTTGATAGTGCATTTTCCTTTTAGATCTGTGCTCTGAACATCCTGCGCTGCCTAGAGAGTGGACTGTGTCTCTTGTTTTCTGCTGTGTCCCTGCATTTGTTTCAGCCAGATAATTACTCTCAACAAATGCTGGAAGGAAGCCGCCCTTCTTGCCTCTGAAGCTGGTGCACCTAGGACACAAGCGAAGAAAAACACCTCTAGTGCCTGCTTCAGAAACCTCGTGCCTGGCCTCAGTTTTGAATTTTATAGGCTTTGAATAATTTGTGCTTCTTCAACAGCAGCACAAATATTTCTTCTGCCACAACATCAAGGAGGAGCAGTTGGAAGGGCCTCTGGTATTTTCTTTCCTTCTCTTATTGATTCTCTACTTTCAGCCAGCCTCGGTGTATCATCCTAACATTTTTTTAAAAATTTTTTTCATCCTAACATTTTTAACTTCATTCTCAAGTTTGTGTCTTTTCTTTGCGGCTATATTCCGCACACCTGCCCTTTGCCAGATCTTCCCCTTTCCTTCTGCTGCATCGCCATTGCGCCTCTTCCTTCCTCCCTTGGCTTTCATCACACTCTGGATGAGGAGGGTAAATTCCAGGACAGGGAGGGGGACATCACCTTTTACCTTTCCAGCTCTGTCTTCTTCTTTTATCTTCTGCATTACAAAATGGGGTCTTCGGGGCCATTCTAACTCCGCCCATGGTCCTCCCCATGCCCCTAAGTCCCATCAGTCTAAGGACAGTTCCAGAAATGTGACTGAGTTCTGGGCCACTGACTGCGGAGCAGTGAATCACCTTTAACTTTCTTTCCTCCTGTGTGTGAGATTTCATAGAGCATTGCAGATATCCTTCATTGTTAATGCTTTGAAGTTATGATTTATTTTCCTATTTCCTTGGATATTGAAATTTGTTTACCTTTTTTTTTGATAGGGTGGGTTTAAAAGAAGAAAGTAAAATAATAATACTTCTACATAGACTCCACCCTTATTTTGACTTATTTAAATACTACCCTGTACACAGATATTTATGTAAATCCTCCTTGTGAAATAAAAAGAAGTTCTGATAGGCTGGTAACACCTACGTGGTAGCCTTAGCCCATGTACTTACTAGGCTGTAACTTTTTTTTTTTTTTAAAGATTTTATTTATTTATTTCACAGCGGGAGAGAGATCACAAGGAGGCAGAGAGGCAGGCAGAGAGAGAGGGGGAAGCAGGCTCCCTGCTGAGCAGAGAGCCCGATGCGGGCCTCGATCCCAGGACCCTGAGATCATGACCTGAGCCGAAAGCAGAGGCTTTAACCCACTGAGCCACCCAGGCGCCCTAGGCTGTAACTTTTGATAAGCAACTTAATCTCCTTGAGTTGTCCCTTTTGCAACTGCAAAATGAAAATTTATTTTATTTGTTTATTTTAAGATTTTATATACTTATTTGATAGAGAGAGAGATCACAAATAGGCAGAAAGTCAGGCAGAGAGAGAGGGGGAAGCAGGCTCCCTGCTGAGCAGAGAGCCCAATGCGGGGATCCATTCCAGGACCCTGAGATCATGACCTGAGCCAAAGGCAGAGGTTTAACCCACTGAGCCACCCAGGCATCCCATAAAATGAAAATTTAAACAAAAATTCTTGTCCTATGTTTCTCATAATTTAAATTGTTTTTAAAAATAAAATGTGGTATGCCTATAAAATTTTTGTTGCTAATTTATGTTTTATGTTTCGATTTTCATGCACTGAAATTCTTTAAATTAAGACAGAGTTGGGGCACCTGGGTGGCTCAGTGGGTTAAGCCTCTGCCTTCAGCTCAGGATCATGATCTCAGGGTTCTGGGATGGAGCCCCGCATTGGGCTCCATGCTCACCAGGGAGCCTGCTTCCCCCTCTCTCTCTGCCTCTCAGCCTACTTTTGATCTCTCTCTCTGTCAAATAAATAAATAAAATCTTAAAAAAAAAAACCAAACAGAGTTGTCTGATTTCATCTTATTTATAGTTTAATAATTTTTATTTTCATATAGCACTTAGATATTGACAAAAAAGTTTCAGGGAGATATCTTTAAATTTTGCAGTAATTCTGATGGGGAGATATTGTTAGCTCAGCAAACTTATGTTTAAAAGACGTAAGTCACTGACCTATGATCCACACTTCAATAATTTTATACCACGGCTTATCTGGATGCAGTTTTAATGCATATTAAGTAAAATGTACTTTTTCTCATGTGGACAAATTAGGATATGTGGATATTTAATAATGTCTAGTTCTTACTTAGACAACATGCTGACTAAATAATCACATAGTCAGCAAGACTCTTTGATTATCCTCTAGGTTCAGAAGTGAAAAAGCACTAAAAGAACATCCCACATTCCTGAACCAGGAGGAGTGAGTGAAAAGAAGGAACACACTGAGGTAGAGTCTTTGAAGATACAAAGAGAATGTGGCCTTAAAAATAGAGGATGTGGTCAGAGGAATGATTTCTTTGTGTCTTTAGAGTAGTGAGGCTAATCTAGATACAGATTATGGAATTTCCGAAGGTCTCATTTAATTTTCTTTATAATAATTAATTTACATAATGGGCATTGATTTTTATGCATCATTTTCGTGTCTAAGTTTTAAAGGTAATAGCTGTAATTTAA
>LNAC01000138.1:3593068-3643076 GCA_002007465.1 Ailurus styani | reverse complement strand
AAGGGCGCCTGGGTGGCTCAGTGGGTTAAAGCCGCTGCCTTCGGCTCAGGTCATGATCCCAGGGTCCTGGGATCGAGGCCCACATCGGGCTCTCTGCTCAGCAGGGAGCCTGCTTCCTCCTCTCTCCTTTCTCTCTGCCTGCCTCTCTGCCTACTTGTAATCTCTCTCTCTCTGTGTGTCAAATGAATAAATAAAATCTTTAAAAAAAAAAAAAAATGTAGGGAAAAATCTAGGCTATCTGTTCCCCATAAGCTAAAACCTGTACACTCAGGAAAGCAGACATACCAAGATGTCTGGAAAAGTTCAGGTATGGGAAAAATATAATGGGTCCTTTGTCCTTAGTAACAAAGATGATCTAAGTAACCCTGGTTAGAGTAGTTCCAGAGAAACAATGGACCAAAACTGAGATTTGGGAAGCTGTTTCGGAAACACTGCAAAACTTTGGGATCTAGAAAGTGGGCGTGTGATATGTGTTTTTCCACAAAATTCGTATACAAATTAAGTGTTAGAATGGCATTGAAGATAACTGCCCACAAATAAATGAAATAGAGGGACGTAAACCCACAAAAACAAGGAAATAGTGTTTTGTTTTCATTTTAGAGAATTTTAAGTGGGTGACAAGGGAAAGTTGTGCATATTTCTTGTTCAACACATTCCTGGTATTGTAGCTACTCAGGTGAAAAATATTCAAAGTGTACTAACTTCAAATGGTAACACTCTAATTGTTTCTCTGTGTGTAAAATGAGTTTATTCTCCAATTTGGGGACAAAAATTCTGCTTTAAAATTTTTTTGAATAGAGGATCTAATTCTGTTTAAGAAATCTAATTCTGGGCGCCTGGGTTGCTCAGTGGGTTAAAGCCGCTGCCTTCGGCTCAGGTCATGACCCCAGGGTCCTGGGATCGAGGCCCACATCGGGCTCTCTGCTCAGCAGGGAGCCTGCTTCCTCCTCTCTCCTCTCTCTCTGCCTGCCTCTCTGCCTACTTGTAATCTCTCTCTCTGTGTCAAATGAATAAATAAAATCTTTAAAAAAAAAAAAAAAGAAAAATCTAATTCTGTTTAAGAAAAAGGAGTCTGTAAGCCCAGGTAAATTGAGCTCTATCACTGTAGAAGATACATTACTATGATTGTACTAATAAAACTCCATTGTTGTAGCATGTTTCCAATTAGAATTACATATAGTTATGCCAGATGACTGGTATGCAGCCCACTCGATAAGTGCTATTTATTATTATTTAATCTTTTACCTTAAAAACGAGTAGAATTTTCATATTGAAGACAGTGATGGAAGGAAGATGCAATAGTAGCTGTAGGAAAGTCATCCCAGATCAGAACAAAAACTCAAGGGAACAAATGAAGCCTGAAATTGCAAGATATTTGTGGAAAATACCTCTGGTCCGTCTAAATACCTTTATGTCTGTATCAGATACATCACCCATTCAGTGAGGGTACATCAGGTTATGTCTTTAAAATGTAATTTGTATTACATTATTTAACATGTAACTGCATCAGGTGGACCCCATGGATTCGAAGAGCTGTATCTCGTGCTCTCGGGGAGTTTGTAGTGCAGAGGGATTTAGGAAAATAATGAAACTGAAAGTGTTGAGAGGTTGTTTTAAGCAATGAGGAGAGTCTGGGAGGAGGAGAGTGACAGGCTGCCAGTGTGGAGATTAGTTCAGTAGATGCGGTGATTAGATCAGGGCAGATGAGCCCAGGTGCTACAACTCTGATATTTCTCCCTCCTCATCCACACTCTGTAGTCCCACATCAGCTTTTCAAATCTCGGTGAAAAAAAAAACAAAAACAAAAAAACAAAAAAAACAAAAAAATCAATCACAGGGCGCCTGGGTGGCTCAGTGGGTTAAAGCCTCTGCCTTCGGCTCAGGTCATGATTTCAAGGTCCTCGGATCAAGGCCCGCATCGGGCTCTCTGCTTGGCAGGGAGCCTGCTTCCTCCTCTCTCTTCTGCCTGACTCTCTGCCTCCTTGTGATCTCTCTCCCTCTGTGAAACAAATATATAAAATCTTTAAAAAAATATCATTGATCAGCCTTTAAATGTAATTTTATTCATTTTGTTGTTCTCAATACTTTCTACAAAGATAAATAAATAAAGAGCTCTGAACCAGAAAAGAAATGTCTATTCATCTTTCCTCTATTTAACTCCTCCAAGCTCCTTCACTTTCCTAATTCTTTTTTTTTAAGTTTTTTTGTTTTTTTGGTTTTTTTTTGACAGAGAGTTTACAAGTAGGCAGAGAGGCAGGCGAGAGAGAGGGAGCCTTGAGCAGAGAGCCCGAGGCGGGCTCGATCCCAGGACCCTGAGATCATGACCTGAGCTGAAAGCAGAGGCTTTAACCCACTGAGCCCCCCCAGACGCCCCCCTTTCCTGATTCTTACTTTTCTTTCCAAGCCTTCTGGTTTTGCTGAAACACTTCAACGACACCCCCTCTAAGGCAAGTGTAGAACTTCCGAACCACATTCTAGACCCAGGTTCCCTGTATGGATGAGGAGTCAGCACTATGCGACCACAGTAGCACCTGGTGGGAGTCTTCACCCAATTTCCAGGAGGGACTTAGCTATCTCTGCGTCTATGTGTGTTTCTCACTTATCCGTGCTGTAGCAAAACCCTCAAGAGTCAAAACACAAACTTTTTCATCGTTCCTGCTCTCCCTGCGGAAGCTACTGCAGACAAGATTTCTTCTTCCAGTGTGTGCAGGGTTGAAAAAGGAAGTCCCAGTGGTATAGAACTTGCAGTCACCAGGACTTCTGTTGCTTTTATGAACCCTCTTTTCTTCATTTCTCCAGGCTGAGTCATGAAATACAGTGGTATGCCTATTTTGGTAACTTTGTGCTTTTTTCTTTCTTTTTTTCTTTAGTATTTTATCTTTGATCTTAGGTCTAAGATATTCCTTATAACATATCATGCCTATACTCTGAATGCCTGAACACCATTGGGAATTCTCCTTTTTTTTTTCTTCAGATTTCAGTTTGAGGCTAACTCATTCCTCACATAATACTGCATTGTTTCATTCGGCTGGTTCTTCTAAATTTGACACAAGGCAATTCTTTCATTATCAGTGTCGCCTTCATTTTTAAGGACGTTCTTTCTATTGAAAATAGGGGCAAATGATTTGCGGTGAGTGTCATTTAATTTATTCAGTGATTGCTTTTAATCATATAAGTATTCCATATGTTACTTCCAATTTTCAACAACAGAAAACCGTATCTGTTTACTTAAATATCCTACTTGCTCTATTTTTCCTCTCAGTATTTCCGCAAAATAAATGTGTCCTTACTGAGAAACAAATCCAAATACGTTAATTTTGAAGAAAATGAGAACACTTTCAAATTTTATATTAAAGTCTTCCTTTTGTACACCATTGCTTTAAAAGTATATATACTTATTTGTTTTCTGGTTATATCCTGAGCTGGGTATTGATTTCTCAGCCATACTCAAAGGTATGTTTTTATTTTTCTGTAAATATTTTATAAGTGAATAAACACTGACTCATGAAAGTTTTCTTATATTTAATTCTGGAAATCATACTTTTTTTGGTTTTATAATAGTTGATCAAATTATGCCAAAACACAGTCAAGTGAAGTTTTACTATATAAGAGTCTATTACTTTCCTGGGTAAAAGATAGCGAGTTAAATTGAATTTAAAATATCGATTCCATTTGATATTATTTCTTCTCTAGTACTTGTAAAACATTATAGTTCTATTTTAAACCTTATCTTTGGAATTCATTTTCTTAAAATGTAGATTTTCAGATATTACACTGTGAGTCATGTTTGAAGGTCCATTAAAATAAACAAAAAAGTCAGGGCATTTCATCTGGTTCCTAAAGGAACAAATATTATGGAAGTATCACCAAGTTTTGTCTTGTGTTATCAGAAAAAGGAAGAACATCAAGGGTCACAAATTCTTTGATATATACATTTGCGATAGTTTAACACCATTGTAAAGAATCTAATCCCAGGGCGCCTGGGTGGCTCAGTGTGTTAAAACCTCTGCCTTGGGCGCCTGGGTGGCTCAGTGGGTTAAAGCCTCTGCTTTCAGCTCAGGTCATGATCTCAGCGTCCTGGGATTGAGGCCCCGCATCGGGCTCCCTGCTCAGTGGGGAGCCTGCTTCCTCCTCTTTCTCTGCCTCCCTCTCTGCCTACTTGTGATCTCTCTCTCTGTGTGTCAAATAAATAAATAAAATCTTAAAAAAAAAAAAAAGAATCTAATCCCTCCCCTTAACTCTTGTCCTTACAGAGTTGGTAAGTAATGTTTCTTAATCACAGACCAGAACACAGCATTCTCTTTCTATGCAGTATTAAATAAATAGCTCATAGCTTAGGAACATTTTGAATCATACTAATACCAGAGAATTCTTCAGATTGAACCAAGGTTAGGGTAATATAAATTTGATCTGCTAGCTCTGAAGACAAACTCAAAAATATGTAGATGTATATTTCTGCGTCCATAGCCTGTGCAGCCTTGGTGGCATGATGCTATTTATTCAACAAATAATTACTGATTATTTGTTGTGTGTCAAGAATATGTGAAGTATGGCAGGTTAATATGCAAATAAGATCCAGCTTTTCATCAAAGGTTCTTTGAGACTGATGAAAAGGACAGCCCAATAAACAGTTACCCTACACTGTGAGAAGTTATGTGGTAGACTACTGCCTAGGAAGTTATAAAAGGAAAAAGAAATGGAGCCAAGGACCCCACTGACTCTGCCTTCTATAAAGGGAACTTCAGAAAAAAGATTTTAGGACTGAGAGTGTGTGAGGTGTCTGGGACTGGAAAGATCACTGCATCTGTCAAACTGTGGAAGCATAAGAGGGACCAGGTACCTGCCTGTTGTGCACTGTTTCCTTCTCCCGTGATGGCGGGAGATGATGAAGCAGAACAGGGAAACTGGACTGGAATAACGGAGACTCTCCCCCACCATGTGAAGGTTAACAAAGTCTTTTGTTTTCCTCAAGTGTTCAAAAGTATATTAACATTCATAATTTTATTTCTAGTGTTCAAATAACTTATTGTAAGATGCCTAGCTGTTTTCATTCTTGTCAAGGTGGTAATACTTGTTTGTGGCATATCTGAAGTAATCTAATATGTTTTGGCTATTGTGTGTGTGTGTGTGTGTGTGTGTGTGTGTTACAAACATCACAGCTGCTTTCTATAGGATGAAATCGTAGGAGTATCACATATTCCTCACATCTTCCTCTTCTCCGAGGATCTAACCATGTCTCTGACATTCATGCTGAGCGTTGCTCTCAGTTTCCAGATGCCCAAGAAACCCTTCGTATGACCCACATGCAACATCTGGAACTGTTCAGATTTTTTTTCCCTTCAGTTTCAATGTATTATTAGAGACTTCATATTCCCTCATAAAACTGAATTTAGGACAATATGGAACAAGTGTCATCTAAGAAATATAATGAATGAATCAAATCTATAAGATTAACATGGCATCTTCTTGGTCGAAAGCAGGATATAAAATGAAATCTTCCTTACTTAGAATGTCAAGTAGCCAATAATTTGTATTAAATATAGGAGATTTAATGATGCCTTATAAGGAGTAAAAGCTGATGGCATAATAATTTCTTATTACTTGATAATCAAGGAACTTATATAGCATGAAATGAAAAAGAACACATACGGATAAAGTTTTGAACATATTTCAAATATAATGCCGAGGGACACTGCAGACAGTTGTACCTGGTAAACCTTAATTGGAAAGAAGGTGCTTTGTTTTGAGTAAAGATTTCTGGCTGGTTCTCTGGTTGACATCAGAGAGTCAAAAATACCTGCATCTACAAATTGTTACAGCAGCCACATATTAGCGGATCATTTTTAGTTATTCACAGCTTTGTGATGAGAGTAGGAGGTAAGCCTTCATGGCCAGGGATAAGCTATATTCCATGGAGGCTTTCAGAAGGATGCTCTTTGTTAGAGTTTTGTGATTTCAAGTGTACCAGTTATAATTACAGAGAGATACTACCAGTTTAAGGCATGGAGATCTTTATAGGACAGGGGAAGAGCCAAAATTAAAATTAAATTATACCTGTTTTTAAAGAAAGGATGGAACCATGTTCTTTTACATTCTATGTCTATAATTTAGTATGCCAGTTCAGATACGCCTGGCAATGGGTTTCTTATTCTCAGTTACCTTGTGGGTGTAATAGCACGGTTAAGATCTACTCAAAAGTTATTACTGTAATGCTGGTCTTGCAACACTTTGAATTTAATTTTACTAAAATAATAAGTAATCGTGATAGTTGGAATTTTTACTTGAGAAATGTGGGAAGATTCTCTGGGACAAGGAAAAATGGAGAAAAAAATTTCTGGGCTTTTCCAGAAAAAATACCAACTCCAGTGACTAACAGACTATCTTAATATTTTTGTTAGTATAATGTAGTACCTAGAGAAAAGGAAATAATGTTTTAAACTAGTGGGTACAGATTCATATAATTATCCAAGCTTGCATGGTAGAAATATTCCAACAGAGTTTTACCACTAATTTTCTAAGAGTTTCCAAAACTGAATGGACTTAGTAGAATTAATCAGTAAGAATATGTCCTGGTTGATTAGTTTTAGGTTAATGTCTGTACGGTTGAGTATTATAAGTCCTGAACATATGTCTTATTTACATTAACAAAAGCAAACACCATTTCCACTGTTGTCCTGAATCAGTGACAACAAAATTAGAACATATGTAATTTGTATATCCAAATTATTCGATTATAAGCCGGCAGAGCCTATTATCCAGATATTAATCTCCTGCAAAAAGAGTCATTTTGTGAGTTGTATTTCTGAGGTGTTCTCAAGGTGCAGTGCTCTGAATAGATTCCTCTACTCTGGTGCTCTGGGCTGTCTGTGCCAATGCCGATCCTCACAGCAGGACCCCTTTCCTGGACAGATGCATCCTCAGCTGCTCAACACAACCCGTGCTCCCACTTTTGCCTCAGGACTCCAAGTTGATTCCTGAGCTGCTGCAATCCTTTTGCCACTGCTGCTCTATGAAACGTGGGGGCCGATGATGATGCTCTTTCTACTCAGTCTATCTTCACAACAAAACAATAATAATAGCTTACTATTTCTTCTACCACCCCCCACTGCAGATGCGTTCCAGGTGTTCATGTCTCAGAGCCGAGGGGAGTACTTTAAGAGTCCAGAGACTGATAGAAATCCCTTCCTCTATCATATTGGTCAGATATTAGTTGCTCTACCCAGAATTCACTAGTTCACAGGATGTTTGATGATGGAATCATCAATCCTCTTAACATCTGCTTCATCCATAATAACCAATCTCATCTTCTAGGCCAAAGGAGATTCTCAAAAGATAAATAAATAAACAAACAAACAAAGTAGCTGCTATGAACATTAGCATGCAGATCTTTATTTTGGTGTGTGTGGACATATGTTTTCATTTCTCATGAGTAAAAACTAGGTAGGTGACCCAGTAATTTTATTCCTAGGTATTTACCCAAGAGAGATGAAAACATATGTTTGCAGAAAAACTTCTATATAAATGTTCATGGGAGTTTTATTCATCGTAGTAAAAAATAACTAGAAATGATACAAATATCCTTCAACCAAATGAACTTAAAATGGATTTTAAATTTAAAATGAAATGGATTTTTAAAATGTGGTACATTCTTACAGTAGAAATCAGCTAAGAAATGAAAATGGGTAAACTGCTGATATTACAAAAGCATGGGTGAATCTCTCCAGTATTATGTTGAACAAAAGAAGCCAGACACAAAAGAATGTGCACTATATGATTCTATTTATGTGAAATCCTTGAACAGGAAAAATGAACTTATGGTGACATAAATTGAACAATGATGAGTTGAGGTCAAAGAGTGGAAGAAGGGGGCTAAATGCAGAGATACAACTGTTCTGTATTTTGATTGGGGTGGAGTCACTTAAATCTGTAAATTTTATCGTAGATCAATTACTCCTCAATAAATGTATTTCTTTTGTGGTACCAGGGAACATTGCTACTCTTCCACATCCAGCTTCTATAAATTAAAGAAGGCAGATATTACTACCTTATTTTGCAAGGTTTGCATATTTTGAAAATGATTGACTTTCCTGGACTTAGCTTCCCTTCTCAGCTCAACGCCATTATATCGACCAATACAATTCACCTATATTTACTAATAGAGAACAAAGTTCATAAAAGTTTCTTTGTGGAGTGCTCCGACTCTTGGTCATGAGCTCAGGTCGTGAGCTCAGGGTCATGAGATCCAGCCCCACATCAGGATCCGAGCTCAGCATGGAGTCTGCTTGAGATTCTCTCTCTCCTTCTCCCTCTGCCTCTCCTCTGACTTGTGTGCACTCTCTCTCTCTCTCTCAAATAAATAAATAAATCTCATTTTAAAAAGATTTCTTTGTGACAGCTAATAGAAAAAGAAAAAAATACTTTGTTTTTGTACACTTGTCAATGCATTTGTAATAATAATCTAGTTTTAACTTGTGATAAGTTATAATTTTGAAGTTTGGCTTTAGTTAGAAGGTGGTATATTCTTGATTTATGCAAAGAGCATCTAACCTTTATATGATATAATAATTCATGACATTCGTTAATCATATCCCTTCATCTACTTACCATCTGGTCATTTCCCAACAGAGTAAATTTTTATAAAGCAATTTCTAAAAATACATTTTTCATGTTTTTAAATGCTTCACAAAGTCATCTTTATTCTTTTCACTTGATATTTTTAGCCTTATCTCAAGGTTGCCACAGTTGCATTGCAAAAGGTTTTTCCATTAGAAGTGGTACTGACTGTAAAATAATGTTCTTAAAATAACACTCCAGAAGTATTATTTATTTTCTCTTTGGCACAGAAAATATCTGCAACAACTTTATAAACTTGTTCAGCAAAGTCAGCCAAGAGCCATTTACAACATATGCTGTATACACAAGGGCAGTGTGTTGGCTTGAATTTTTAACTAATTGTGCGTAACAGCAAAGAAAACCTTAAAAGTATTTTGAAAAATAAGTACTCCATAAAATTTGCATCTATCACATAAAATCTATCATAAGCAAATATCCCAATGTCAGTGAGGTTATTGCTGTCATTATCACTATTTGTTGTATCTTCAACAAATGCATGGAGTTACAACCATCGAACAAAAGAGATTAATTAATATTTCAGGTAATATCTTAGTAAATATAAGTCTAGGTGCACAATCTCACACAAAATTGCTTCTATTTAGTTTGGGCAACATTTTTTTTGGTTTGTTTTGTTTATGTAACCTTATATACCTAAACAATTGCACCAGATTACCATTTAAGGTGTGTAAGCACAGGGTATATCTTCCAATCTTTGAAAGAATTATCCTAATAATGGGGCACCTGGGTAGCTCTGTCAATTAAGCATCTGCCTTTGGCTCAGGTCATGATCCTGGGATCTCAGGATCCCAGGATCCTAGGATTGAGCCCTGCATTGGGCTCTCTGCTCCATCTCGTGCTCCCCCTGCTTGTGTTTTCTCTCTTTCTGTCAAGTAAATAAACAAATTCTTAAAAAAAAAAAAGAAAGAAATTATTCCAGTAACTTGCATTTATATTTTTACTCTATTTCCTACTTGTCAATGACCCTATAGTCAAATTTGCTCTTCAGTTATTTCTGATTTTTTTCTCGGTTCTAGAAACTGTGTACCTTCTTTACTGAATAAATGCATACTCCAACATTTGTATGGCCTTGAGTAATCCAGAATACTTAAATTTGTTTCTATGTTGCTGAAATTACAGAGAAACTGAGCTTGAAGAATGTAATATATAATATAATTTAATATTAATTGTTCTTTATTTGGATGAATTACATAGTTAAGGGGAAAGGAATCCAGGTATTATGGTAAAAGCATGTAACTATGGGATGCCTGGGTACAACGGGTGGTTAAGCACCCAGTTCTTGGATTGGGCTCTGGTTGTGGTCTCTGGGGTCCTGGGATCAAACCCTATGTCAGGCTCCACACTAAGCGTAGAGTCTGCTAAAGTTTCTCTCTCTTGGGGCACGGCTCGGTCAGTGAAGCGTCTGCCTTTGGCTCAGGTCATGATCCTGGAGTTCCGGGATTGAGTCCCCCATCAGCTCCCTGCTTAGTAGGGAGTCTGCTTCTCCCTCTGCCCTTCACCTCGCTTGTGTTCTCTCTCTCTTTCTCAAATAAATAAATAAAATCTTAAAAAATAAAGTTTCTCTCTCTCTTTCTCCCTCTACACCTCCCTTGCATGCCCTCTCTCTAAAATAAATAAATCCTAAAAAAAAAAAAAAAAAAAAAGTCATGTAACTACATTGAGAAGCTTGGACTCTTTCTACATGGTATAAAGTGAAACTGGGTTCAAGTTTTACTTTGTATCCTTTACTAACAAATTAAATTTGAATAAGTCACTCCTACCTCTCTTCCCTCATCTAAAAAAGGTGCAGAGGAAGGGCAAGAACCTCAGCTTAAAAGGAGGACGTAGAAGCTTAGAAACATTGCTTTTCCTTTCCAAGTCTACCTTGATAGCTTAATTTGACTTGAAATTGTTTTTTTAATTAGTGCAAAGATGTGAGCAAATTTTGAAATGGTATTGATGCAGCAGTTTTAACTTAAAAATCATGAGAAGTCTGGCCCCTTGCTACATTATTTAGAGAAGATATATGTAATTTGATTTTTACTAAATTAATGAAAGGTAAATAAAAGTCCAAGCTAAACTTTAAAACTTCATAACTAATTCTAAATTGCTTATATTTTGCAAAATAAAAGAATATTGACGTGGATTGTACTCTTTCTGAGACCAAACTTACAGAGAACAAATTGAGAATTATGTAATAGATGATGTCTTTGATTGTTAGTCTTTTTTGAATATATACACAATATATACACAAAATTTGAATATATACACAAAAGTGTGCTTATCCTAACTGTACAGTTTGGTGATTTTCA
Source organism: Ailurus styani (assembly GCA_002007465.1). Taxonomy (NCBI): domain Eukaryota; kingdom Metazoa; phylum Chordata; class Mammalia; order Carnivora; family Ailuridae; genus Ailurus; species Ailurus styani. The sequence goes on along the minus strand of LNAC01000138.1, from coordinate 3,632,154 downwards.
TAAACAGAATATACCTGTATTACTAACACCCTGATTAAGAAGCACAACATCACTAGAAGCCCGGAGACCCCCCTTTCATGCCTTCTTCCAGTCACTAGCCACCATACACAATACAAGTGTGACCACTGTCATGACTCCTAAAAGCACACTTTAGTTTCACATATTTTCTACTCTACAGAAATGAAATTATACAATTGTTTCCTTCTTGTGATTCTGCCCGCATTTACTTTTCATTCACGTAGTGATCGTTTAAATAGTTATAGTTAAATAGTTATATATTTAAATAGTTTTGTTAATAGTTATAGTTCAATAGTCATATAATTTACAGTTATAGTTAAATAGTTATATCATTTAAATATGTCCAGTGCTGACGGATCCAAAGAATGCTAAAGTGGCCATTTTTAAATCTGTCTTTTGGGGAGTAAAAATACATGTCCTGTTGAGTGTATACCTGGAAGTAGAATTGTTGACATAGAGAGGATGTATGGATTCAGCTTTCCTAGATACTGTTGTGTGATTTTTTTTTCCAAACTGATTTTATCACACTTGGCTCCCATCAGCAACACACGAGAATTCCTGTTACTTCTCATCCTTGTCAACACTTAGAATTACCAGATTTTTAAAAATTTTAGCCTTTTTAATGTGTGTAGCAGTAGTATTACATCGTGTTCTTAATTTGAATTTCTCAATTAATTTCGTCAAATATCTTCTCTTCTGTCTTATTTATTTTTTTCTCTGATGAGTTTGTTCAAATCTTTTTCTCATTTCCCCTTCTATTGTGTTACATTTACATTATGCAATTCCCAAGAACTTTGTGAAATAGTTCTTTGTTTTTGTTTGTTTGTTTGTTTGTTTTTGGTGCAAAAATACATATGTAAAGAATAGGAGAATCAGAATTTGGAGGATGTTGGAGGGTCTCTAGTCTGTACTGCTTCTCTAGTTTTCCCTGGAACCAAAATAAATGTCAATAAGTATCCAAGAACAGTTTCATGGGGATAGCACAAAAGCCACACCTGGAATTTTTCACTAGCAAGCATGCCATTGATTACAATTTTTCTCACGTTGCTGTGAGCATTATCTAACAATAAATCAGCTGTGAGGAGATGTTCTGTGTTTTCACATAATATTTTTATCTCTGAGAATCCACTTCCCTTTTTGTATTATGGCTCTGTGCTGGCTTTTCTACCACAGGTAGACCTTGCTAGGTTTCACCACTGCAGACTCTGTATGTGTGTGTGTGTGTGTGTGTGTGTGTGTGTGTGTGTTTTATAATGAAATGTACTAGTTCCTCATATGTTTTGGATATGAGCTTGTTTTTGGCTTTTTTTGGATGTCTGAATGCAAAAATATTCTTCAATTTTTTGAGAGTCTTTTTCATTTTCTTAAAATTGCTTTAATGGAAATTTTAAATTTTTAGCAGAATTTAACTATCAACTCTCCCCTGGATGATGAGCTCCTTCATCTTAGTCTATTCCAAATTAACATCATTGGTTTTCTGTACTGTCTTCTGTAAGGTCTATTGCTTTATAAAGTAATTGCCATTGAGATCAGCAATCTCTCAGAAATTTAATTTTAAAATTTAAATTTAATTTAAATTTAAATTAATTTAAATTTAAAATTATATTTTTGTGTATAGTGTGAAATAAGAGTCAAGATATGTTTTGTTTCCTGTATGCTTATACAAATGCTTCAGCACATTTTAGTAAAAAGTTTGTCTTTGCCCTGTCACACTGTACGGTCACTTTATCATAAGTCAAATGATTGTTTCTGTGGGTCTTTTACTAGACTCACTCTTTTGTTCTTTTGGTCATTTTATCTATAATAGAACTAATACTATATTGTTTTAATTATCTGACAGATTTTGTTCTGTTTTTCTCTTTTTCAAGATTGCCTTGTCTATTCTTGGTTCTGTGCATTTCTATATAAATTTTAAAATCATTGTCTAGTCAATTTCAGGGAAAAAAGAAAATACAGACTTTAATTTGGATGACATTATACATACACAAATATAAATATATTGTGTCCTGTTTATAATGAAAAATAAAAGCCATGTATGTTATTTCAAATTCAATTCTTATAAAAGTATAACTCCTATGTAATTGGTGTAAAAGGCAAAAAAACAATGAGCTGAACAGTTAATGAAATCAGATTTGATAAAGATTTGATAAGAACCACAAAAATACAGGAAGAATTAAAGTGTAGGGGGGTGTAGAAGATCTTTGCTTGTAATTCAAATTTTACCTCTGATTTTTCATTCAAATGAAATTGGAAATATTTCAATGTAAAGAAAGACCAATATAAACAGGAATCAAAGCACTTAAGGAGAATTCCAAATGTTGCAGAGATGTATGATGTAATGTTAATAAACATTTTCAGTTGAGATAAAAATATGTCTCACTCTTAAGTCCTCAACTGACTAAGAAATAAACCTAAAATGACTGGAAGCTGACAAATTGGAATGAAATAATAAGAATCTAGTTTAGAAAAGGTATTATGGTCTGTTCACATTTTTTAAACCTCCAAATTGTGTGTTCATTTAAATAGTACATTTAAGCAATTGAAATAATTATTGTCACATATTATCTGTAAAATTTTCTGAAAATGCCAACTTAATCCAAAGAAACCTGAAATTTTAAGAGAAATTTTAGTAAGATCCTAAAAATGATAAAGTATTACTTTTAGGGATTTCAATATTATATTAGCTAAAACTTGTCTCACATTATACTGTATTATTGACTATCATTTGAAGAGGTATTGTGCTTTACCAATTACCTATGTTGGATCTATTTCAATATACAGATAAAATATTTTTTTTCCTTTACAAATGCTCCAAAAATCACTCAGTAACAAAGCATTAGGCAAAAAATTGTCAACCGGATGTAGAATTAGCTGGAGTAGCTATGTTCTCCAGGAATATTTAATAAATTATACTTTCTTTAATTTTTGTTCATACACAGTGATCATACTGCACTGATCTTAGGTGAAAAGTCATTAGAATAATGGGGAAATAACCAATATATTTACAGTTTATGATTATTTATCATTGAGAAGAGCTTGTACAAGCTTCCAGCGAAATTATCCTTCATGTAAATTTGACAGTAGTTTCAGAAATGGGAAAATGTGAAATAACTGGGGAACGGTTTTCAGGAATTAACAGAAAAGAATAAAGAAATTTGATTTTGTACATGAAGCAACAGTCCCTATATTGTTTTGAATGATGTGTGCTCCCTTCATCCACTTGGTCCTTCATCTTAGGTGTCTTTTCCCCTGTACCATAACATAGCTTTCAAAGTACAAAGAGCTGTTGTAGGCATTTGCTTTTATTCCTACACCTCACTCATCAGCCATGTGTACTTAATGTTCTCCATTTGGGCAGGCAGTTCAGAAGAGATGATTCTTGACAGAAAGAAATGAGGAAATCCTCCACTCTCAGAAAGTCATTGAATCACATCCTGTTGTTTCTAGTGCCCTATGCCTGGGTCCGGACCTCAACTAGCCTGCACTGAGCCTGGGTTCTTTTCTTTATTCCCTCCCCTTTGCTTGCTTCCCTTATCGCAAAGAATTCTGCCCACTTTTATGTTGCTAGATTAATGTTTTGGTCCTTCCCTTCCTCTGCACCTCAAATTTCCTTGGCCCCTGTCCTGATGCCTCCTAAACCCCAGGCTGACAAAATCTGTAGATTGTTTTAGTGAAGAGTATGTATTTAAGATTTTGGGTGGCTTGCGATAAAAAAGATTTCAGGATGTTTGAATCTGTCCAAACAGAGTGATCCATTTCAGACTGGATAGACTAGAGGCACCTGTGTGGCTCAGTAGGTTGAGCAGCCAATTCTTGGTTTCAGATCAGTTTCAGCTCAGGTCTTGATCTCAAGGCCAAGAAGTAGCCTTGGGCAGCTTCTTGATTCTCAGGTATGGAATCAAGCCCTTCATTGGGCTCTGCGCTCAGCAGGGAGTCTGCTGAGGATCCTCTCCATCTGCCCCTCCCACTGCTCATGTTCCCTCTCTCAAATAAATAAACAAATCTTAAAAGAAAAAAAAGACTGGATTGACTGTATATTGTTTTGTTCTAAATTAAATCCAAACTTCCTAATTCTGTTGTATGGTTTTTGTTTTATGTTGTTCTTCTTACAGCTATACTTTTAGTGTACTTAGAGTGGATATTTATATTTAACATTATATCACAGAATCATCTAAAATGTATCTTAAAGAAATGAGTCCTGAGAGGTGACCGACTGAAACAAAAAGAGATTATTTGGCCAAAAACATTTGGAGTTATGAATCATACCAGAGACTCTTTTGAGGGTGTTTGTAATGCATGTTATTACATCAAGGTCCTGAAGTTTAAAAATTATATTAATAAGCCATTATCTCTTATTCGAAAGACTTTGGAAGGGAACCACACTATTGTCTTTTTTGTAGGAATGCATTATAGTTAATATACCAGTCTACATAATATATTTCTGAACAATCATCACTAGATCTATATTTTTATTGTTCATTCCAAAAATGGGTAGAAATGGTCTCTGAGAACTATGTTTCTAGAACTTTTTCTGTTTATCTTGTTTATATGGCCTAGTCCTCAAATTCCAACTGAGTGACTACTGATTTTGTTGAACTCCATTGTTTGATAATAGTAGAAAGAATCTGTGTTTTGAACCCAAACAAAGATAGATCTATTTCTTGATTTCTCTACTTACTATCTTTGTAGCCTTGGGCAACTTCATTAAATTTTCTGGGTCTCAAATTTCTCCTCTGGAAAACAGCATCAACAGTTACCTTTTTGTCCGCAGAGAATTAAATGAGATAAGATACGTGGAGTAGAAAGCACAGTCCTGGTTATAGCATCCCATAAATGTTAGCAATTGCTGAGAACTGTTGCTGAATATTTCTGAAAGTCATTGCTCTGTATACATTTTAAATTATTTCTTAGCGCATCCTAGAATTTAAAATCATGGATCCAGACTTGTTCTATAAGAGAGAAAATGAACATTTTAAAAACATATTTTGTGTAAAGCAGATTTTACCTAAAAGCCTAGTAAAAATTCAGTTGTTTAACAATTAAAAAAGAAAACGCTTACTTATAATGTTAGTGAATATAATTATTGTTGATAAAAACATATCAACACTCCTTTTTATCTAGATATGATTCAAAAGACCAAGAAAAACTTGGGCAAAACATCACTTAAACTTTCAGTTTATTTATTTATTTGATTTTGTTATTTTGGATTATATGTGAAAAATTATTGTTTTACAATTGCAATTATTCTTTTACTAATTTTGAATATATTTGATCTTGCATTTGGTACAATGCTCTGTTTTCCTTCACATCTTCATCTAGCCTCCTGCTTGATTAAAACTATGTAGCATATTAGAAACAAGAGAAGCTGCCCCTCTCTGTTTTCTCTGCACTGGGAGCAGCTCTGCCGCAACCCCTCTTCCCCTAAAAATGTAGGCCTCCGCACAGTTCATCTCTTCCTCTTTGTTGGGCAGGAGAACCCTTCAGTTGAGCCGATCGCTGTCTGCGGTGGTGCTAAAAACACGGGAGACACTGACAGTTGAGAGCCTCAGCAGTTTGGCAGCCCCAAGTCCCCTACCTCGCCTATTCCGAGCCGCAGCTTCAGAACCAGTGCCATTTCAAGGGACCTCCACACAGCGGCCAAGTTCACTGTGGCTGCGGCTGCCACAGTAGGGGTGGCTGAATCCGCGGCTGGAATTGGGGTATTTGGGAACCTTGTCATTGGTTATGCCAGGAACCCGTCTCTGAAGCAACAGGTCTTCTCCTACGCCATTCTGGGCTTTGCCCTCTGGGAGGCCACGGGGCTCTTTTACATGTCAGCGGCCTTTCTCATCCTCTTCTCCCTGAGAAGGAGCCTTCTCGGCCTCTCACGGTTCTTTCTCCAGTGTTTCATCTGCCCTGTATGTTCCTTTTCCTACAGCTCCCCAGGCAGCCTGAGGAAAGTGGTTGGCTCAGGGTTTGGCACAGGAAAGACAAATAAATACTGGAAAGGAAGGGGAAGGGAAGGGAAGGGGAGGGAAGAGGGGAGGGAAGGGGGGAGGGAAGGGAAAGAGAGGGAATGGGAGGGAAAAAGAGAGAGGAAGGAAGGAAGGGAGGGAGGGAGAAACAAGAGAATCCTTTTCATGTATTTTGAGATAAACAATGAATACGAAAACTTAGAGAAATCCGAGAGAAGTTTGAGTTTAAAAAAGTGGAAAGCCCTATTCGGAACATAAAATATACAAAAGACATATGTCTGCATATTGATTTCAAACAGGCCTTTTCAAGACTGTCTGATACTGGAGAGTGTTGCTCAGGTCCTCCTTCAGAACCCAGGGGTCCCCTGACAGCTCACAGCCTAGTCCCTCACCAGGATTTCCTTGCATCGCAAGGAAGATACTCCATCCACAGTGACACGCCCTCTCCAGGGCGGCCAGCCTCCTAGGACTTTTCATAGGGGGGTTTCAAAAAGCCTTTCCCGCTGGTGTCAGAAACAACCTAAGAGGCACTGCAGCTGTTGAGCTCTCTGAGTGAGTGATTGAAGCTCTGTTGCTGCTGTCTAGTCCTGGTCCCTTGCCTCACATAGCCGTTTTCTCCCCCACAGAACCCCTGTTAAACCTCCTGGCTGCAAACCTGATTTTCAGTCTGTTTCCCTAGGGAAATCAACCAACAGAAATCCTGAAGGAAGTTGTGACAAATGATTTGATTACATCTCAAAGAATTTATATCTTTCTCCAATCCCGTTGTACTCCCAAACCTCTGTTAAAAAAAAAAAGTGAATTATGAGGTAGAAAAAGCTATACCAATAAAGATAGAGGATATACGGTGGAAATAATTGAGAATAACCATATAATTAATTTCTTAAGGGAAAATGTATCTGAAAGTTGTAATATCCTTCCCAATTTTTAAATGTCAATAGGTACAGTCAGTTAAATCCTTTGATATTTATTCAAGTGAAAATGATATATGAAGACATCCCATTTCCTGTTATCTGTCCAATCACAGGATATCACATGCAAAATCATTCTTCGTAATAGGCATTATAGCACAGCAAACAATGTAATCCAAATGTTTTCATCAGTTTATTGGTAGGAGGTAATGTGAATTAACAATCTATCTAAAAATCAATACCAACGATTTCTAAGTACTGATTAAATTGAAAGCCCTTATTAAGTATCAATTATATTGAAAGTAATACTCTTGATAATGAAAAGTATGGGTAGGTTTTAATAGTGGAGAAAGAATTGCATTTGTTTCCTGGGCAGCCAACTGGAAGAAGAAAACACAGAGAATGACAAGAATAATAAAGGGATGTTCCACTGCATATCAGTCAGATAGATTATAGTCCTCAAAGAGGTGAGGTTTAAGCCTGCATGTTTACCTGAAGAAAAATAAAATCAATAAACCCCATAATTTAAACAAAGAGAAAAACAGCCCCAATGGAGTATGGACTGAGTGCTAACCCTTTAACACAGAAACAAAATCTTGGACATCAAGATTCAGATTCAGCTCTTAACTCATGGCTATACTCAGAAAAACTAGCATAAAATTTTTCTTCGAGGGTAAATTTGCAGCCTCTTAGGCTCAGACCCCTCTATGATCTGAAAACAACTTCAGATTCTATATTTGGAAACATATTACTATTGTCTATAAACTGATAAGAATTCTAAAAAGAACTAGGTGAAAATTATAGGAAACTATGTGCTTGTTTTCTGAGAAGAATAAAGAGTATTCTTGTTCTTCAGAAAAAGTTACTTGAGTTGTTAGATCCTGTAGTCCCAGGACAGCTAAAACTGTGTTAAATTCCCAACTGCTCCATCTGTCTGTTCCATGAACTTGCAAGAATCTCTAATCAGATCGGAAAATTAACTTCCTTAAAGGAGAATGATAAAGTATCCATCTCATGTGACACTTACAGGAATGAAGTAAGATTTCATATGAAAGTACAGAGTACAGAGTTTGTATAGTAGATTAACAGTGCACCAACTGTTAATTATTTATTTGAGCCAGTTTCAGTAATTAAAATTTATTATTAATCTTATCTTAAGACTTAAGTCTAACACATTTCCAATAATTCTAATTTATTTTAACCAAAATCAATCATTGGAAAGTTAGGACTATGTTTTAAATATATTCATATAAGGCATAAATGAAATTTTCAATAAATAATTATACATATGGAAAATTTATAAATAAGTAGTATTTTAAAAATCATATTATTTTACTTTCCAGGGTCCTATAAATCTTATTGAGATAATGAATTTTATAATTTTGCAAGTCTTTCTCATATAATCTGAGTATTGTATAGCGCTGGTATATTTAACTACTCTGATATACTCTATTATTGACTTTCAATTGCCATATTATTTTTTTGGCATTTCAAAATCTTTTTAGAACCTCTTACATAAAAGGGAAATGGGCTGTGATTGAAGAGCCAATATTTGAGGTCTCATCTTCATTAAAAAAAAACAAAAACAAAAAAAACCCAACTGTTTTTTCCATTCTAAAGCATAAGAAATAGAGATCACTATCTCAGTTTGAAAGAAAAAAAAAAAGAGCTGAATGAATATTTAAAAAGCGAAAGAGAATAATTGATTTTCTAAAGTATTTATTACAAGAAATCAGAAACAAAAGGAAAAAATCAAAGGTAATGAATGTGGATGTTAGGAACTATTAAAAAGAAAGAATAAAAAACCAAAGTAAAAAGCAAATATAAGATTGAAAAATCCAGAAATTATAAAGTTGAGTCTTGGTAAAGCTTAATAAGATTATTATTTTATAAGAATGATCAAAAAGAGAACGAAAACTGAAGAGATCAGAAATATGAGAAGCAAATTGAAAATAAAATTTAAAATAACAATTAAACAAATTAAAATACTATTAATAAAAAGTTATAAAGACATAACATAAATAAAATTAAAGTTATGCAAGACCTTTAAAAACAACAAAAAACTGTACAAAGCATGTTTGGGAGATATTAAAGGCTAATTAAGATTATGCTATATTCATGGATTTAGAGAGAACATTATAAAGAAATCAATTTTTCGCACATTGGTTTATAGATTTAATGTATTCAAAGCAAATTCTCAGTAGATTGTTTTATGAAAATTAGCACACTAATTATAAAATATACATGAAAATACAAATGATCAATAATAACCAAGACAACTGTGGTACTGGAGGACTTGTAACACCAGATATTTAACTTTCATGAAGTTCTAGTGTGAGTGAATAGTGGGTTATTGGCACATGTAGAAGTTCATCAGTGGAACGGAATATAAAGTACAGAGGCGCACCCACACAGCCAGCTGATTAGGACAGGAAAAAATTAACCTAAGGAAAAGGAAAACTGACAAATTGGACTTTATTGAAATAATAAATTCTGTTTCTCAAAACACAGTAGTAGGAGTTTGAAAAGGCAAACCGTAGGGAGAAGATTGTATGTAAACATGTGTGTCATGTATGTGTATGTATGAATGACAAATATTGAGATTACAAAAAGAAATATTTAACATCAACAATATCGAGATAGACAACCCAATATGCAAGGCTAACAATTCAGTCAGGTATTTAAAAAAAAGGCCACCCAGTGATTCACAAACATGAAAAGATACCCCCAACTTATTCATCATCAGGAAAATTAAAGTCAAGACAACAATGAATTGCTACTCTACATTTGCTAGAATGGCTAAAATATAATAAGATACTTCCATTTCTAAGCATTGGTCCAAGGATATGGAACTCTCATATATTGATGGTGGGAGTGTTACTTTGTACACACCCTTCGGAAAATTGTTTGACAATATTTGCTGAAGTTAAGCCTACATATATATTTTGTAAAGCACCAATTTTATGTCTAAGTAGATGCCTAACAAGATGAATACATATGCTCATCAAAATATATGAAAAAACAGGGGCATCTGGGTGGCTCAGATGGTTGAGAGTCTGCCTTTGGGTCAGGTCATGATCTCTGTGTCTTTGGGTAGAGCCCTATGTCCCTCGTCTGTCGGGTTCCTGGCTCAGCAGGGAGTCTGCTTCACCCTCCCTCGCTCATTCTCTCTCTCTCTCTCTCTCTGTATCTGTCTCAAATGAATAAATAAAATCTTTCTAAAAATACATGCAAAAACAATCTTTATATCAGCATTACTTATAATACATAAAATGTCCATCGCTATTAGATCTACACTGACATATTCATATTAATGGAGAGCTTTATGTCAATGAAAATGAATGAACTAGCATTATGTATAACAACATTGATAAATTTCACGAACATAATGTTAAGCATAAAATCTAGACCAAAATGTACATATGGTATAATTTCATTTACATGCATTTCAGATGTAGTCAGTAGCGATAGACGTTCAAAGAGGGTAATGTTTCATGGTAGTAGCAGTAACTGAAACACAGTTAATCATGTTAAGTTATTAACGAGTAATGGGATGTACAACTATCAGGAATGGAACATGTTACATTTTTTCTTTATAGTTCCTAATATATTTTTTTAAATAGAGTTTCTGAACTACAGAATTGCCTTTGCCTTTAATAGCAAATGATGAAGAGGACTTAACAAGTAGATTCTAAAAGAAATATGACCCAATATGCTAGCCCCATTGTTCCAAAGCTAACCTGCTTTAAAGATCTATTTCATCTTCTGAATCAAAATCAAAACATATGTGTTCAGAATAATGCAAGTCAGACTCACTGAAATTCTCTTTACTTTATTCCCCTATAAACCAAATATCAATACCTTGAAAAGGTGGTGGTGGCATCCAAATTAAATGATGCTGTCATACTGTGGACCTGCTTGTAATCTTCCCCAGTCTCAATTAGCAGAATATGGAGGAAAGATATTTTTAATCATTTTATTGATCCATTCATTACCTGAACAATGTTGAAACATACAGTGAATTGTTTTTCTAAATATGACCTCAGGACAAAATTGTCAAACTTCCAGCTGTGCTTATTCTCTGCCACAATCTAAATCGTACACTCATGCATGTTACCACCCCCCACCTTATTGTGTGTTTCACAGTGTGTAATTTTGCTAAAACAAGCCCTATAATTATACATTGCCAAAAGTGTCACATACTGTTAAATGATTCCTGTTCTGCAGACAGAGAAACTGTAGGTCCTACAAGGTTCTGAAGTTTCCATTACGTGCACAGACCCCAGGAGCAGCTGTTAACAAATCTGTTGGTGGTTTTGTATAAAAAAGAGCCAGGCTGTGCTCCTGCTGTACTTCAGGTCAGAGAGTCCAATTTGCATTTTGACAGGTTTAGTGGGCAAGAGAAAAGACAGCACGTGTAAATAACAGCACAACATGAAACATTGGTACCAACAGATCACTAATATTGAAAGTTTCGTTAAATAATGAGCAGTGATCAGAGAGAAATTTATCTTGGGGGAAAGGTAATATAAAAGCTATTTCTTTTGATTTTGCATTACTCTAAAGTATTTTTAAAAGAAATGTATCGTATTTTAGTATTCTATTAGACTATTTTTATTTTATTATTTATTTGAAAGAGAGAGAATGAGAGCACAAGCAGGAGAGAGGGAGAAGCTGGCTCCCTGCGGAGCAGGGATTCAATCCCAGGGCCCTGGGATCCTGACCTGAGCCGAAGGCATATGCTTAACCAACTGCCCCTCTATCAGACCGTTTAACGTCATTTTAAATTGATCAAAATCAAGTAGAATAAGACAAATTTGGGTAGTGATGTGAATCAACATTGTCTTTAAGAATTTTTTTAAATATCTCAATTTGATGTTCTTTTACTATACTGTACTATACTATACTATACTATACTATACTATACTATACTATGCTATGATAACTTTATCTAGAGGTGCCTGGGTGGCACAGTTGGTTAAAAATCTGATTCTTGGTTTCTTCTCAGGTCATGATCTCAGGGTCGTGAGATCAAGCCCTGCATTAGGCTCCACACTTGCTGGAGTCTGCTTGAGATTCTGTCTCCCTCTGTCCCTCTTACTCGTGCTCTCTATCTCTCTCTTTAAAATAAATAAATAAATCTTTAAAAAATATTTATCTCTGTTGGAACTGACTATGCCAAATTATAATAAATTATATATAGATACAGATTATATAACTTTTCCTGGTGACCAAAATATCTATACTTACATGTGGTCTCCACTCCCTTTTTTAACAGACCTTAAATAGTGATTTAGAGTAGAGCATCAGCATTGCTGGATTTAAATGTTAAATCTAAATTAACTATTACTGTTGCCAAATTATTTTCCTTTAAGTCTTCACTGAGTAATAGAGATAAGTTATTATAATAACTTATAATAATAATATCTCTATTACTCAAAGTTTTTTACATCAATTATAGATCTCAACATAAAATAATTCACATTTATAAAATGTTAATAAAAGAGAAAGACTTTTAACTGTGGTAGAGGTTGATTGTATTTATCAATGTTTTTTGTTTCTTTTCTGGTGGCTAGAGATACTTAAAAATATTTGTTTCCTGGGGCACCTGGGTGGCTCAGTTGTTAAGCATCTGCCTTTGGCACAGGTCGTGATCCTGGAGTCCCAGGGTGGAGCCCTGCCTCAGGCTCCCTGCTGAGTGGGGAGTCTACTTCTCCCTCAGCCCCTCACCCTGCTTGTGTGTTTTTTTCACTTTCTGTCTCTCTCAAATACATAAATAAATCTAAGGAAGGAAGGAGGGAAGGAAGGAAGGAAGGAAGGAAGCAAGGAAGGAAGGAAGGAAGGAAGGAAGAAAGAAAGAAAGAAAGAGAAAGAAAAAGAAAGAAAGCTTCTTCTTTGATTTAGCAACCCGTGAAATGTGTGGAAAGTGGACAATTTAGACTCTGGAGAGAGGCATGCATACCTTGATTAAATGTCAGCATAATAATAATATCAGTCAGGTTAGAGTAACTACAAGAACAGATGGCTTCCTAAATTTCTGGAGCTAACATAATAAAATTTTAGTTCTCATTTGTGTGAAACCTAGTACATTTGGTCCACATAAGGCAGACCTTGTGGACAGTGCCTTTCCATGCTCAAGAATGACTCAAGTATACCCTTCTCATGTTGTGTCTGCCATTTTCTAGGGTCTGGAAGAAGAGAGAGACAAAGTATGTTTAATATTGCTTTTTGGTCAGTTCTGGGAGTGATAAACAATTCTGCCACATACATTCTTGTCAAAATTTTGTCTCATAAAAAAAAAATTTTGTCTCATGGCCCCACTCAGAACCTAAGAGGCTAGGAAAAGAATTTTTTCTTCCTTCTTTCCTCCCTTTCTTTTCTTTCTTTCTTTCTTTCTTTTGTAGATTTATTTATGTATTTGAGAGAGACGGAGAGTGAAAAAAGTGTTTCTTGAGCTGTATAGATAGTTCCCAACTTATGATGTTTCAGTTGACTATTTATCAACATGATTGTGCAGAAGTGATATGCATTCAGTAGACACTGTACGTTGAGTCTGGGACTTGGATCTTTTCCTGGATGAGAAGCATCAGTGTGATCCTCTCTGGTGACACTGGGCAGTGGTGGGGAGGTACGGCTCCTAGTCAGTCATGTGATCACGGGGATGAACAGCCATTACGTTTGCAATCATCCTGTACCCACACAACCACTCTGTCTCTCATTTCCAGTACAGTATTCAATACATCACATGAGATAATCAACACTTTATTATAAAATGGGCTTTGTGTTAGATGATATTCCTAACTGTAGGCTAATGTAAGTGTTCTGAGCATGTTTAAGTTAGGTGGTCTAAGCTATGATGTTTGGTAGGCTAGGCTCTTAAATGTGTTTCTTTTTTTTACAATATTTTCAATTTATCATGGATTTACCCCAACATAACTCCACCATAAGTTAGAAGGATCTCTACAAAATATCTTAATAAACTTTGCCTCTGGACAAGGTTGAGTTACAGTGTTGATTGGGAAGTGCCCAATCGATTCACAGATTTCTGAAAGACCATTGAGAATACAACCAGTTATGCCACTGGTATCAAGCAGACCAAGTATCAGGATATGGAACAAATGCATCTGGAGAGGATTTAGTCCAGATAGTTGGAGATCAGCATGGAATGAACCCATGTGAAGTGAACATATTTCTGATGGTCAGTTCATTTTATCCACCGAGCAAATTTTTGATCAACCAGGTAGATTGAACAAAGAGGAAAAATACCAAACAGCCAAGCCTGTAAAGTTATCCTAATATATAGCAATACAGAAACTTTATTCAAATTAAAAACTTTATTCCATATGAAGAACACAGCGTTTTACCTTTCTTTCCTCTTATTGCCAGACATCTTGAAAGTTCTACAGAATGCCCTGCTTTCATATTTTCAACTATAATTCACTACTTCCTCAACTCTTTACATCTGGTTCTTTTCTTCACCACTTTATTAAGATTTCAGTCTTAAGGATCATGGAGAGACTTCAAATTTGCTACATCCATAAATTGTTCTGAGCCCTCACCTCTGGCATCGTTTACTCACACTTGTATTAATGAAATGTTCTTCTCTTTGACTCAGTGACATGATTTTTTTTTCTGGTTTTGCTTTTTTGTGATACATTTGTGCCTTTCTTAGTTTTTAAATCATGTTTTAATTTGCTGAACCAGATTATATTACAATTTATTTGTTAGACTCTTCATGTTCTAACTGCTATGGACTTATCTCCAAATTACTTGCTCTCATGTTATGATGCTTCAGACTTACCGAGCTTTTTTTATTTGCTCGTACATGACATCTGTGTGAGCCATCCTCTCTATGGGGCCTTTTGTACTTTCCTTTTAAATTATGTCCAGCAAGAGGGCCTTAAAATTTCCCTCAGCTTGACCAAGCTTTAAACAGGCTTATTCCTGCCTCTAAGCCCTGACCTCTCTATCACATAGACCTTTAGAGAACCTAATAGACCTAACCACAGAGGTCTATTGCTTCCCTTTTCTTAGAGCACTTACTTAAAAAAAAAATGCAACTGCAAATTCTTTCTCTGCCACCTTGAAGTGTAAATCTTTTTAAAATATTCTTACCAGTTTTACATCCCAGGACTATCTTTCTCAAGGACCTGAGAGCCATCCCTTCAAAATGTAATCATTAAGGAAGATAGCATCTATCTCTCTAGTCTCTGTGTGAGGGTAAGAGCCTAACTTCATTGAGTGCCTTGCTCCAAGTTGTAATATTACCTGCTGTTTTATAGATATAAGAAAGTTTACTTCTCCTTTGGGTAAGGCCAAGGAACACTACAAATAGACTATAGTCTCCCACCCCACCTATATGGAAATGACCACCTGACAGATGATCTTCAGTAAGGGTATTCAGTAAGGGTCACCTCGAAATCATAGCAACCCTGATAGAAGAAAACTAGAGTGGGAGGAGGTTAGTAGAATAAACATCCTGATTATATTTGACTCTCTCCCACTATTGGCCTGCCAATACCCATCTGAAAGTCAGAAATTTAAAAAGCCTATGGATGAGGTCATATGGGCCACAGAGCAAAGTAAGCTAGTTAATTCATCAATCTGTCCATTAACACTTTAACAATTTTTATGTGACAGACATTATATTATGCCCTAGAGATAGAAAGATGGAGTACAGCTTTACATTAACAACTGCATTGTAATTGCTCTTATAGCGACATTTCCAAACCTTGCGGAATTCCAGGAAATAAAGCTAGGAAAGTAGTAAAGTCTTGACTATCACTTGAGATAGGGCTTATAGACAAAGACATTGCCAGAAAAGAAGTGAAAACTAAGCCTGCTAGACATGAGGGCCTCCACAGATCTGGACAACGTTAATTCATGAATGAGGTTAAAAAACATTCAAAGATGTTGATAAAATGATAGATAAATGATAGATAGATGATAGATAGACAGATACATAGCTAGCTAGCTAGCTAGATAGCTAGCTAGCTAGCTAGATAGCTAGCTAGCTAGCTAGCTAGATAGATAATAGATAGATAGAACATCACCACAGATACCAAGAAAGGACAGTTTCCAGTAACACCAATCAACAGTGTCCTCAATGTGAAACACTCAAAGGAATCAAAACTGAAAATTGACCTTTGAGTTTTGATTGTGATAAGAATTGTTGATCTTCACAAGATTTGCATAACAAATTACAAAAGGTTGATCTTTATTCAAAGTTGAATAAACCTAAAAAATCTAAATAATTGTTCCATGACAAATTTTCAAAGTGATTATGATAAAAGGAAGGGTTAGTTTGATTTGAAGTATAACTGTTATCTCATTTTTTTCCTTTTCTTTTGTTCTGAATGAAAAGATTTTAATGGTGGATTTTTTCCTTATTTCCTTCCATACCCTGCCTCCATTATCAGACAAAAGAATAAGAGGAAACCATTATTCTGCAAATAGCACATGGAACTTTCTGCTTACCATGCATATACAAATGTTGAGCCATGTAATGTAAACCCTAAATGTGTGAGAAGTTAACTCAGTGTTTTTAATCTATAAGATTATTCAACAGAATATTTTCCTTTCATTTTCTGTTTTTAACTTAAAAGGCATCAATGAAATTGCCAACTGCAATCTATTAATTATGAACTGTTATTTTTATTGAAAATCATTTTAGTGGTACTTCTAGATAGTTTATGCAAGTTATTAAATATAGGTTTAATTATAAGTACTAGGAGAAAACACTTACACCATAGTATTTTTAAATTTTATTTTGGAAAATGATATTGGATCCTATTTATAAGATCTCCCAGAGAAAATAAATCAAGGGCACCTGGGTGGCTCAGTGGGTTAAAGCCGCTGCCTTCGGCTCAGATCATGATCCCAGGGTCCTGGGATCGAGGCCCACATCGGGCTCTCTGCTCAGCAGGGAGCCTGCTTCCTCCTCTCTCCTCTCTCTCTGCCTGCCTCTCTGCCTACTTGTAATCTCTCTCTCTGTGTCAAATGAATAAATAAAAAAATCTTTAAAAAAAAAAGAAAAAATAAATCAAGAGTAAATACATGGATGGGGTAGCTGGTGGGCTGAGTTGGTGGAGCATGTGACTCTTGATCTTGGTGTTGGGGATCTGAGCCCCACATTGGGTGTAGAGACTACTTAAAACACCACAAAATCTTTAAAAAAAGAGTGAATATGAGGGAAATACATATCAGGTTATGAGAGAAGAGTGAGGCAATGCCATGAATCCAGACAAAAAGACAGTTTCAACATAAAGAACAACAAAACAATTCAAAGTGTAGATAGATCATACTGAGAATACAACTTGTAGTGACAAAGATAATAAAAAGATGTGTCAATCTAACAAATTCTGCTAATATACCCTTATTTTCCCATAATTTGGAATTTCATTGTCCATTAAGATTTTCTGCAACTTTGGTAGCCATAGATGTTGACTGAATTCTTATCATGTATCAATAAGTTTGTGTAGAGTTTAATATGTTTAAAGTTATTCAGTTACTAACCTGCAATAGAGGATTTTTTCCTAGGTAGACCATAGGTGCTAGAGTGCTAAATTTCACATTGTAATATTATTGCTTTTATCTTTTGTCTACTCTAGACTCTAAGCTCCTTAAGGCATAAATTAATTTTTTTACCTCTGCAATTTTTTTCCTTTCTATGGCAGTGACGAACAATTCATGAGTAAATTGGAATATAGGTGTACAGATCATAGCACAATGAACAAAGCACCGTAATATACATGGTTACAGTTCACACTAAATTATATCAGCAAAGTCTAGAAATGAACCAGTAGCTTCATGAAAATTCTGACATGCTAAGCAAATACTAAAGGAATGGCTAAGTGTATGCACAAGCCAGAGAATGTCCTACCTTGAGATAGGCAGATTTGGTTTCAAGGTGCTCTAGGGAATTAATAAGAATCTGAAAAACAAGATTTAGAAAAAAAATTCCTAGATATGGATAGATAGGTAGGTAGATACCTAGATAGGTAGATAGATAGGTAGACAGGTAGATACATACATACATAGGCAGATAGTAGATAGATAGATGATGAGTGAATGAAGAGAGATATATAAAGACAGAGAGCTACCAGTGGTAAAAAACAACTTCCAAGAACCCAGAGTGTGCTGACATAAGAAGAAGATAGGCAAATTGGTGATGAATCCAGAAGGTTATGTAGGTCATTATACAATGCCAGTAAGCACAGGGTCCAGAAGAATCCAGATAGAAATCCTTGTTTCTGTAATCTCTTTTATAATTAGAGCCGCATGTGGCCCGTCCTGCTTGTGACAAGAAAGTGAATTTAACCAGAGGCAGAATCAAGAGTAAGAGCTTTCTTTCATGGTCTCCATCAGGGGAATAGGTAGATCTAAGATTATAGGAGAACATCTTTCATATGGAAAATAGGAGAAAATATGTTTTATTTTCAACTTACACGACAAGCAGTTCATATTCTTAGGGAATTAGATTTGTAAAATTTGTCTGCCATCAAGAGTAAGAACCAAGAGTGAAATAACTATCTTTTCTTAAATGAATACCCATCCATTTGTGATCTTCTTCAATCAGACTTTGGATAGATATAAATATATACTATCTCATGACTGAGTGAAACTTACCTTCCTTATTTCCCCCAAATTAAAAAGTTTTGGCATCCTTAGGGGATAACAAAAGGGTTAATAACAAGTTTTTCAATATTCAGTTTTGGTCTAAAGGTCTAAAGTTATGAACCTTGAAAAATATTTGAAATCATTGATATTTTGTCGATTGGCCTTTCATTGGTAAATAAAGCATTTGGAGTTTGAGAGTTTTTTGGTGTTTTTTTCCTTTCCTTCAAAGTTGAAGTAATAAACATTTTGATAACAGGTTTTGGAGTGGAACATGCTACCACATGAAGAAATTAGCAACTGCACTGAAGTTCCCAAGCAATTACCTTGCATTTCCCTCCTGAATTTATCACACATGTAGGCCTATGGCAAAGTTTTGTGTTAGATGACAATGTTTTACAAGCATAATCATGCATGGTTGTGGACGTCCAGTTGTATCAGAAATGCTCTGTGGATGAGGTGATATTTGATGTTGGGGGGAGTGTCTTTGAAGAAAAGCAACTACATCCTCAGGGGGAGAAAATGAGCATAATGAGTAATCAGAAAAGGAAGTGAAAGAACAAATGGAGGGATGGTGTGTGGCCCTTTCTGAGTAAATAAGCATGTAGAGACTTGTATGGTAAACAAAACAACTGATGAATCAACTGCATAATTTAAGTTTATATTTTCTAAAACTTTTTTGTTCTTCATACAAATTGCAACTAATCATTATTTGAAATACTAAATAAAAATGCTTGAAAGAATGTCAGAACAACTATTTAAATAGTAGATATAAATTTTAAAAAGTCATATGTGGAAACCCAATTAGATACCACATGCAATTAAGCAGGAAATATGTCACAGTGCTGTTTCTAAAAAAACACATCTGACCGTATTTCCAAACTGAATAATGATAAATTAACCAAGATAATTCTAGATATAATCCCTAAGTATACTCTATGTTATGAATTTCTTTAGAAATTCATAAATTCTTCTACTGGCTTTTTCAAGACATACAGACTATATAGACAATATAGACTATATATTAAGAATTTGATAAAAATAAGTATTTATTATCTGAAATTCTTTAGTATTCAGAACACTAAGAACTTATTTTGCTTTTACTGCCTTCATATTATTGTATCAGAACCAAAACATTTTTAATTCTGGAAGCTCATCCTGAGAAAAGAATGGGTGTAGGAGAGATTTAGACATATATAAGCGTGTTAAAGAACTATCAACTGGGTAAGTTAGAGAAGCAGACAAGGGTCTAGTTACATGTAGGAGGAGGTGTTGAGGGCTCTTCTGAAAGAAAATGAATTCTAAGATGATAAAGACCTGGGGTCTACAAATATAACCCTATAATAATAACACCAATAAAATTATAGACAGGAGCAATAATTCTGAACAAACTTTAATGCTTACTAATTCGATTTTTCTTCCTACTCATCCTATCTATGTGAGGAACCATAAGTAAAAACTGAAAGTTATAAAACATTGAACTATAAACAATATTGTTTTAAGACATTAAATGCATTCCTAAAATAGAGTAGTATAAAGTTCACAAATATATCTTCCTAATTCCCACAGATATCACCCTATTTTCCTATCAGGCATCAGTGTTAGTATCAAGCAGAACAGTCAAAATAAAATGCAGTAGTCTGACTCTTGGTTTCACCTCAGGTCATGATTTCAGGATCATGGGACCATGCTCTGTGATGGGCTCCACACTCAATAGGGAGTCTGCTTCTCCTCTCCCTCTCCTTTTGCTCCTGTTTGCATGCACTCTCTTTCTCAAGTAAATAAATCTACTTTTAAATTTTATTTTATTCAAATTCAAGTAATTAACATAGTGTATTATTAGTTTCAGAGGTAAAGTTCAGTAATTCATCAGTGGCATGTAACACCCAGTGCTCATCATGTCAAGTGCCCTCCTTAATGCCCATCAGCCAGTTACCTCATCCCAGCCCCCAACCCCTCCAGCAGCCCTCAGTTTCTTTCCTATACTTAAGGTTCTCTGAAGGCTTGTCTCCCTCAAATAAATAAATAAATCTTTAAAATGTTGCAGGGTATTAAGTGGTCTGCAAGAGCAACAATGGTCCCTAGAAGGAACCCATGAGTAAGCCATGAAGCACCATCAACACTGATGCTGGCAACACTGTCCTTCTTTGGAGCAGAAAACATATCTCCTCCAATGTTTCTGCATATGTCCTTTCAACTGACTCAAGCTGTGGTCTGTAGCTCTAGAATGTGCTCATTCGACTTCTACTGGATATATCAAGTGTCTCACATCAATTATGTTTCATTTCCTAACTTACATCCTTTCACACCCTTTTTGTTCTTAGTCCTGAAATACTTTATTCAGGAAGCTTTCTAAATAACTAACATGTTTCCCTGAGGTACTTACTATGGCATCTGTTGCTTCCATATTACTGGCAACCCTGTTTTCTACTTCTCTATTATTATCAACATGTTTTAATAATTTACTTTGTATCATGTAAGCCTGCTTTTATATAATTTATGCAAAAAAATCCTTACTCTGTTTTCATAGAGATTTTCCTTCAGGAAAATCCATTTGCTCTAAGTGTTCCTATGATACCTATATTTCAGGCCACACCAATCCCCATTCCCTGTACCTATTGGAGATTAAGTTTAGTCAGTATTAGTAGTTAATTTGGATTCTCAAAGTAATTGTGTAAGTCATTGTTAACTTCTTTTAAATACAAGCTAGAGAAACATGGAAAACTCAGATTTTGTTTTCCTTTGGTGTTACCAAAGAGTCACGAGTTACCCAAACAAGCGTCAAAGCTCTAGCCCCAAAAATGTAGGTAGAGACTTGGGACATGTTTATCCTAAAACCCTGAAGTCAATTAGGGAAATGAAATCATTGTTGTTGTCATTTTTACCCTGCAGCATCTGACCTGGGTGATTCTATGCCCCATTGTGACATCCTTAAAATTTCTTTAGAGGGAAGGTGACTGCTCTTTGCAGGTTCATAATTGGTTTGGAGGTTTAACATATATTTCGTGTCTTTCCTGTTCTTAGCCACCTTTCTGAATTTTCTTTTCTATCAGACTCTTGTCTATTACTCTCTTAGACTCAAATCTGTCAAATAGTCTGTATAGCTGGAGTTTGGGTAAGTGTGCATTTTTCTTATTCTGTGGCCAGTGAAAAGCATCCTGATTTGTCACCTACACTGCCCTGGCTCTGAAAACAGATGGGTGTCAAGTGTATGGGCCCATTAGACCACTACACTGGTCCTGAAAGTCATAGATGATAGATAGATAGATAGATAGATAGATAGATAGATAGATAGACAGATAGATAATAGGTAGATGAAGAGATCTCTGCATTCACATATATATATATATGTATCAGTTTTATTGAGATATAATTCACATGACATACCATTCAGGTATATTTCCAGAGTTGGGCCTCCATCACTGTAATCAATTTTAGAGCATATTTGTTACCTTGAGATGAAAGCCCATACCCTTTAGTTATCACTCTCATATCCCCAAATCCTAGAAAACCTTTAATATAATTTCTATCTTTATAGATTTGCGTATCAGGACTTTTGTACAGACGGAATTATGTGTGATCTTTTGTGACAAGTTCTTTCTCTTGACGCCATTTTTTCAAAGTTCATCATGTTATGGCATGTGTTAGTATTTCATTTGTTTTTGTGATTGAGCAGTATGTCACTGTATGGTTATGTGACCTCATTTGGCATGAAATTATGTATATATATGCNAGTTCATCATGTTATGGCATGTGTTAGTATTTCATTTGTTTTTGTGATTGAGCAGTATGTCATTGTATGGTTATGTGACCTCATTTGGCATGAAATTATGTATATATATGCATATATATATACACATATATATAATTTATCTATATGTGTGTGTATATTTTATTTTTTATTTTTTTTAAAAGATTTTATTTATTCATTTGACACACAGAGAGAGAGAGAGAGAGATTACAAGTAGGCAGAGAGGCAGGCAGAGAGAGAGAGGAGAGAGGAGGAAGCAGGCTCCCCGCCGAGCAGAGAGCCCGACGTGGGCCTCGATCCCAGGACCCTGGGATCACGACCTGAGCCGAAGGCAGCGGCCTCAACCCACTGAGCCACCCAGGTGCCCTGTGTGTGTATATTTTAACTTCTGTAATACAATGCCTCTATTTCCTTTCTAAGGCTAGGAATTTTCATTTTTCCATCTTTCTTTTTCTCCCTCAATATAACTAAACATTTATATATTCTATTGATTATTTTTTCCAAGAACTAACTTTTGGCTTCATTGATTTTCTCTATTGCTTTCTGTTCTCTATTTTATTAGTTTTTCAACCTGAGATTTATTATTTCTTTTTCCTTTTTCTTGTTTCAGGTTTAGTTTGTTCTTATGTTTTCAGTCTCTTAAAGTGGAAGTTTAGGCTACTGATTAGCGATCTTCCTTCTTTTTTATTATAGATATTTACTGCTTTAAATTTTCCTCCAAACATTGCTTTACTTGTGTTCCATAAGTTTTGCGATGTTGTGTCTTCATTTTTATTAATGTCAAAGTATTTTCTAATTTTTCCTGATTCTGAGTGTGAGAAAGTTTAAACCTAAGGGCATTCTCAAGATCACTGGAGGCTTTGGTGGAAAGCAATAAAGGGGAGATTGAGATATTTGAGAAAAGTTAAACATATCTCAGCATTTGAAATACATTAAATCATAAGCCAATTTGTTTGTCAGAGAGAATGAATAAAATAGAAAAGTAAAAAGAGCCTTCTCGAGGTCAAAGTAAACCTAAAATATTGAACTCAAATAACCTCGGCTATTAGAGGAATAGAAGGAATGGCAGGTGGCTGTATTATGGTGGATGAGGAGGAAAATGACTGTATTTTTTAGTCTTTTAGTCATGATAGCTCCTAATCAAATTAGCATATGTAATAAGCTCAGATCTAGAGCTAAGTATATATAAAAATGTAATTCTCACTCTATACCCCAAATTTTACAAACCCTATGAAACATGATTATTATTTCTAAAATGATCTGTGCCACTCATATTTGATTATTGTTAAAATATAGATATTTTATGAAAAAAACTATTCTCACGTTAGATTTGATTCCCTTGTTATCCATCTATATCCTATATCCTATGTTGCTCTAAAATGCTTGACATGTAATCCATAATATAGTAATTCATTTACTTGTGCTCATTGGACCTCTGGTTCATTTATACTTCTGTAAGTGTCCTATAACTTCATTTAGGCAGATTATTAATTAACTTGTAATTGCTCCAATCTAGAGCAGTTTCAGCATTGTCAATCATACAAAGTAGTTGCAGACCCATCATATAGGAACTCTGGAAATTATGTTGTCTGTGTAAAGAGCAGAGAAAAGTATGTGATTCCTAATAGGAATAAACAGCAGTAAGTTTTGTTGTTGTCCTTGATTCTGTCCTTTCTCTCTTCATCACTTTTTCCTTGCATGGGAAGAACCTGAAACAGGTGTTGGGACTATCTATTTTTTTGTACATCCTGATGGCAGGCACTGCAGTGGTTCAGAAGGAAATTGTAGCGAAGTGGAAAACCACAGGTTTGGTACCAAAATCCTTGAAAGTATTAATTTTTCTTAGTCATGTAACCTTCAAAAATTTATTTCCATTTCTGAGTATTAGTTAATTCCTTAGATCACTGCTGGTAATAAGATCCTACAGAAAAGTGTTATGAGCACTTAAATAAAGTGAATAGATGAAATATAGAGAAGCACTTTTTGTGAGCTGTTACTGCCATGTTATTTACCATTATTTTGCCTAGTTTAACCAAAGAAGTTTAAATATGTAGGTATAGAAATTTTCCAATTACACAATTAAACCTTTATAACACACATTTCTGGCACCTTATTCTAGTTTATGGAGATACAGTGTTCTATTCCGTAGCATATATTCTATTGTAGACTTTGTAACTTTTAGTGTCATTTGAAAAAAATTGGCAAGCCCCATAAAAAAAACATGAAGATTACAACTTTCTTGAAGGTTTTTTTTAGAACTTCTTTATCCCAAACCAATGCAAGTTAATTTCAGATATTACTTTAGGGTCTTTTCCACTGTTCCTTAAATCTGTCGCAAGACAGAGAGCATGTAGGCACTTGCAGTAAAGCTGCATCTGGCATTGTCAGGGGTGGGGAATGGTGCAGGGAGTCAGCAGGATCTGTCTGTGAGAAGGGCAGGCATCAGGTGCTGTTTTGTACTTAACAGTTAATAATTACATTGAGGAATTTTGCTCACACTCCTGTTGATTCTAATTATTTATAGTTCATGTCCCCAGCTCTGTCATCCTACTTTCTACACCAGTCTCTTGAGATATCTGAAAGCAGCTGCGAGAAGACAGTGACTTCAGATCATGGACTAAGTTGGATTTAAAGTCTTCATGTTGCAGAATATGTTATGTTTCTTTTTCCTTCCCAAAGTGGTAACAAAACTTCTTTTGTTTTATTGATCGTTCCCAAGCTATATCAAAGAGTGACTATCAATAGATAAATTAAAAGAAAAAAATAACAGTGGCAAAGAGGTAATATTCATCCAATGCTTACGTTGCTTGTCGTGATATTTTCAAATCAGTTCTAAGTGTTGGGTAAGGAAAAATATTCCAGAAAAAGTTGAGTTCTTAAAAGACAGAAACCTGATTAAAACAGAGAATCATACTCAGAGAGTCTACTGTCCTTTCTTGTTTTAAAAATTCACAAATTACATTAAACAGGACGTGCACAAATTTTGGACATGTGGAAGATTAAAATATTGAGAAAAATCTTAAAAATACTAAAATGAAGTAGTAGGAGTTGAAGAAAAAAAATAAAATAATGACAGGCATTGAAGAAAATAGCTCCCTGACTAAAACCTTCCATATGGAATAGCATATTGAGTTGCTTCTCAAAGAGTGGCAAAACTATAGTTTGTACCAGATTGATTGACTCTATCTGCCTATGGCCAGACACATGTGTGGAGAATATAGAAAAATGAAGGTCATATTAAGTGTTATGTGTAGTTTCTAGCTGCTATGTTTCTTAAAATCCATGCAATAACTACCCGTTAAGTGGAATTGAAATTTTTATTTTAAAACTATGATATCATATTAAATATTTTTTCAAGCTATGAATTTTATTACAATGAATTCTTATAACCTGAAATACTTGTCAGTATAAATCCTTTGAATGAATATAAGATATTGGTAACAAAAATGATTCCAAGTTCTCCCCATCTTATAATTTTCTAAAATAAAAATACCAATAGCTTGGCTCACAGTGAATTAAGAAGAATTCAAATTCTAATATGATTATGTTTACAAATACGTGTGGAAATATATTGACTTATATTTATATATGTAAACTAAATTAACAACCTCATTTCTAGCCTCTTTTATATATCAATTTATACATCCTCATATTTCAAAGAAAAGTAACAGGCCTCTTGATTCTACAGCAGAGTAATCCTGATAATGAGATTATGTTAAAGGTCAACTGAAAAAAAAAAAGGATAACCCACAATAACACCCTATAGAAATGACATCAAATAATTCTCAAGTCTGTGTGACTTCTGAACAGTTATTTTCAATAGAAGTATTTCTATCAAAAATTAAAGTAACTTTTAGTTAATTGGAGAACGAATCCAATTGAAATGATTTAAGAGTATTTCACATAAAGAATCACATACAGAAATAAGGAGAAAATCACCTATACTTTGAAAAGATATTCTTCAATCAGACAGGAAGTTGCTCACAAAGATTTTCTAAATTTAGGGCAAATTAAGAGAGATATAAAAGCATAAGTGAACGAAATTGTTAGGTATTTTCCAATATTAAGTTTTTAAAATTGCACGACAACATGTAAATACACCAATTTACAATAAAATTAGTTGAGGACAATTGAATCAATGATATAAAGTTATAAATGTAATGACTTCTTTATTTATTTTTGATATAAAAGAGAAAGGCGAGGTTTCAGAATAATTTTTCTTTTGCTTTCATATTCGTTTTTCATTGTTACTACATTACATACTTAACATTACATACTTTTCACAACATTGCCTGGCATGTGGAAGAGAAAAAAAATACTATAAACTTAATCAGATATCAACAAATTATTGAAAATGTGGCACCATTTTAAAATCTTACAATCACAAATGTGGTGCTACTGTTGGCTAAGTATAGCCGTAGAGCTGAAATAGAAACTAAAATTTATCTGATTCAATGGCCCTCAATTAAAGGTTGGAGGGATGAAGACTCAAAGTTCCTAAGATCATGTAGAGAGTTAATAGCAAGAACCTGACATAGAAAACTTTCTGATCAAAAACTAATGGTGTATTTTATGGTGACTAAGATAACACAATAAAAAATAATAATAATAATTTAAAAAGAAAACTTTCTGAATTAATGTCCATTTTTCTTTTAATTAGATACATTCAGTCTCTCAATTTTATTTTGGCCTATATTATATTATTCATTATAATGGGTTCCATTCATAGATGATGTTTGGTGGGGTAAAGAACTAGAAGGAATTTTAGTATCTAAAAAAATGTTTTAAAATTTTGAATACCTAATTTTATTATTTTAAAGTGTGTGTGAATTTCAAGCATGAAATTAACAGTGCTCATTTAAAGAAATTGTTTTTAATATATGTGGCTTCAGCCAACTTTGTGAGTTGATCATTCACATGCACATTAAATGCATCCTATATTTTTAGCTTAAAAAGTTATTCAAGCATCATTTCTTGTCAAAATTATTATAATGCCATAATAATGTGTTTAAAGGGCTATAATTAGGAATGTTAGCAATGCCATTTGAAACTTAAAACTGAAAGGGGATTATACTTTAACCCAATTACTCCATTGCACATGATCTCAGCCTTTTAGAACTTCTAACTAAACTTTCATTATATCTTTAGAGAATATGTGCCACCTAAAAGAATTCTGATGATAAAGTTCCTGATTAAAATCATGTGTTTATTTGAGACAAAAAAATTGATTACCTCATTTACTAATATAAATAAAAATTTCAAGTTTGATAGTGTTCAAAACTGAGAGAAGCAAAGCTGAACATATCGAAATAATATTCAATTTTCTATGAATTGGCAACTCATTCTATTTGTTTTGTGAATTCACAAGAATTGAGACTGGAAAAATATATGTACATTTTGTCAGGCAAAATTATCTTCTGTTTGCAAAATACTTACTGACTATTCTGGAAGAATTTAAACCTTGTCGTGCTTGGGATAAAAAGCCAAGCAGAAAAAAAGAGAGAAGATAATTTTCTGTCAATTTATGCTCTATAATATCTTTTTTCCAAATTGTGTCTAATGGCCATATATTGTGGGCAGGCACCCTGGTTCTCAGAACGAATCAAATGGGGTGTCAATAAGCCACTTGGTCTAAAGGGCAGAGGATTTTAAAATGTATTAATTCTGTTGTTCTGAATCTGATGTAGATGTTACTAGGTTCTTCATCTTTCTGATGATTTCCCATGTCAAATTTTAACAGAAAAAATATGGCTCACTTCCTTGACTTATAGGATGTGCCTAAATTGTGGCATACTAAAATCCAAGTGCGTAGGATTGTTCAATTCCTTTTAGATGGGCACTCCTCAAGCTATTTATGGTGAAAAAAAATATTTTTATTATTAATTTCCAATGTATTGGTTTTGTGCAGAGACTTTAATAAAATAACTAGAAAATTAAAAAATGCACACAAACACAAGCAAATTTCTTCCACTACTGGACTCCAGAGATAATATTATTATCATGCTGTAAAATTTCCAAACCCCCGTGGTGGTATTAATCTCTTTAGTGCTCATGGTTTACTGACAGACACTGCAGTCTTTGCTTTGAGCAGCATGGCTTACTGAATGGGGTCACAGGAGGGAGAATTAATTTCTTCCTGACTTATTCTTGCTAGTTCTATTTCCTGAAAATGGAATCTTTCTCATTGGCTATTGTCTTTTGTCAAGTAGAATTCTTAGATTGGCTTCGGTTCTGCCTGATTTATTTCTCTTTCTTATGTATTTAATCAAGTTCTATAACTCTTTTCCTGAGTCTTACTCCTTTTCAGACTTCTATGTCTTACCTAAAACTGAAGAGAATCTATAATCCTTGTTCATATTGGCATTAAATTACCCCGAGGGCATTGCCCTGCCAACCAAATGGTTCCCGACCTAAATGTTCCAGCTTCCTTTTCAGTCAGGAGTATATCATGATGCTGTATTTCTTACTGTAACTGAAAGGTTCTCAACTGAGCTTTCTAGACTCCTAGATCATCTATGGATTTACTTTAGAAGATTTATGAATCTACTAAATTAATGGCAACATTTTGTGCATTGGTGCATATGTTCGTGTTCAAGTCTTTTTTGTTAAAAAAAGATTTACTGTCAAAATTTTTATGGAAATGTTATTATGCTGTGAGGCAATAAACTGTAATAGATTTAAAATCCCGATCTTCTTGATAGGCAACTTGAACACAAGGCAATCATAGCATTATTATCCATATCATTACCATTCATCACAAAGCATATTTTTCAGGACTTATTTTAAAAAATTATACAGCCCTTGCCTTCTAGATTATGCTTCTGCTCTACATAGGCCAAATAGAGCACTAACAAAAGATTCAAGCACATTTCTATCAACATTCACATCAACATATCAACATGTAATCACAAGCAACAGTCATAATAAAGATTTGAACTTTATTACTGCAGATGCAACTTGATACAATATATGAAAGATGCAACCAGCCATTCCTGGTTTGAAGATGAAAGGTCATCACAAAGAAATGAGGACAGCCTCTATAAGCTGCAAAAAGTGAGAACACTTGGCTACCTAGAAACCTATAAAAAGGAAGATAGCCCGGCCAAACCCTTAATTTTAGCCCATGGGACCCGCTTCAGACTTCCGACCTTCAGAATTTTAAGATAATAAGTTTGTATTATTTTCAAAACCAGAAAGAGACCCATTAAAGCAGAGAACAAACTAATGGTTGCCAGAGGGGAGGAGGCGGGTGATGGGCAAAATGGGGGAAGGAGGAGTGGGAGGTACAGGCTTCCAGTTATGGAATGAATAAGTCACGGGGATAAAAGGTCCAGCATAAGGAATATAGTCAATGGTACTGTAATAGGGTGTGATCACAGATGGTAGCTATACTTGAGCACAGCATAATGTATAGACTTGTTTGTTCAATCACCATGTTATATACCTGAAACTAATGTAACATTGTGTGTCAACTATACTTCAATAAAAAAAATGTGCTGTTTTAAGCTACAAATATTCACTTGATAAGTTATGTATCACATTTTATAACACAAATGCTACACAAATGTTATAACAAAAAGTCTTGAATGAAAAACAAATCCAAATTTGTAATGAATACACCAGAAGTATTTTCTTGCTAAAGTCTATCCTGAAATTCATCTTTTGCTTCCATTTTTCTTTCTTTCTTTTTTTTTTTTCCTCTCCAAAAATTAGTCTCTGGTCCTGGAACTACATAATGAAGACACATTTTTAAAGACTATATTTGGTTTCAACATTTTTAATTTTTCAAAAACTTTTTAGTAAATCAGTATGTCTATGGTTAGTAATTTGAAGAAGTCATTTAATAATCAGATTGTAGAGGGATACACACTTCCACAGAAAAACGAACTGTTAGACAAATTGAAAGATGAAGGATGCTATATTTAGGTTTAATTTATTCATTTTTGATGCAGGCCTATGGAGCAGCAAAAACAAATTACAATTTCTAATAAATGATTGCACTGTATAACATTTTCAAGAAACCATGACTAAATAATTCTGTGCACTGCAGAATACATATTGAAATAGCAGGTGTTGTGTGGGCAGTAAGTTTAAAGAGCTACCATAAGTGTCTGTGTGTATGTGAGGGAGAGAGAAAGAGAGAGAGAGAGGAATTAATATCTATGTCTATCCCTATTGAAATATTGAAAACGAGTTCATTTAGAAATATATTCATATCTAAAAATAACTTTTATCTTTTCATCCCCACCAGAACAGAATCAGCTTTATAGGTTACTAAAATAAACCTATTTTAAGAGATAGAAATACATTCAATAATCATGCCCAATTCATTGCTGTGACCGCATCAATGTTTTATGAGATGAAAATGTTTTGTAAAATGAATGGGAAGGATCATACCAAGTGAAAATAAATTATTTCCTGCTAATTAGAATATATTTATCAAATGCTTAATGAGTAAAAATCATGGATTTGACATTATTAAAAATGTAATGATGTAAACCATACCTCCCAAGCCCTTCAAATTTATGATCTAGCGCTAAACATTTCACTTTAAAAACATTTTCACATTAAAGACAAAATAAAAGGAAATATGTCACAAGCTAGTCAGCATTTACTTGCCAAATGAATTGCTATGGCATTAAAATAAGTTTATTGGGGGATGCCTGGGTGGCTCAGGCTTTAACCCTCCGCCTTCGGTTCAGGTCATGATCCCAGGGTCCTGGGATCAAGCCCCACACATTGGGCTCCCTGCTCAGCGAAGAGCCTGCTTCTCCCTCTCTCACTCCCCTGCTTGTGCTCTCTCTCTCTCTCTCACTGTGTCCCTCTCTGTCAAATAAATAAATAAAAGCTTTAAAAATAATAATAATAAGGTTTTTGAAGTAATGTAAATCATTTTAAAGTGGCAAGGATAAATCTATCTAAAATGGCAAACAAAATACCAATTGAATAAAATTAATTCCTCAATTGTTATAGGAAAGTTGATACATGTCTGATGGGGCAAGATTTAT
The DNA here is from genome assembly GCA_002007465.1 of Ailurus styani. Taxonomy (NCBI): domain Eukaryota; kingdom Metazoa; phylum Chordata; class Mammalia; order Carnivora; family Ailuridae; genus Ailurus; species Ailurus styani. Next base: position 3,600,896 of record LNAC01000138.1, on the reverse strand, counting down.
ATAACCAGGTATAAGATTCCTTAACACACAGTATGACCTCAATTTATTTAAAAATATTTCTATATATTTTAAAGTGCAGAAGAAAGAAGAGAGAGAGAGAGGAGTGTCGATTATATTCTATATCTTGATCAATATGCAGAAAAGAAATGCACACATTTCCAGGTTAGATATCTACATGATAATATTAGTATCAACTGTTTAATTGTATTTGACTTGTATGAATTCTCTGAAAAAATAATTATCACAAAACAATAAACATACAAAAATGAAGGTCCAAAAGAAAATGACTAACTTCAAAGGATATTTATGTATATGCCATAATGAATGTCTGCATTTTCCCAAGCACAGCATTCTCTCTCTCTCTCCTCTCTCTCACCCTTTCTCTTTCTCTCATCTCTATTTCTCATTTACGTCAGGAAGAATCAAATACAGATTTAAACTTTAGGTAGTTACTGTAACTGTGGCTTGGAGAATGGACTAAACAGAGAAAAGAAGCCATTATAAAAAGTTGTAGAAAATTTCCAATGATTGTGGCCTAATTTAGTAAAGTGTCAGGAGAGATTGAGGGAAGTACCATACATGACGGTTTTAAGAGTTATTTAGAAGAAAATATAGACAGAAAATGTGATGGCTTAATTTCATAATATGACAAAGAAAAAATGAATAAGGTACTACGGTTTCTAACTTAGAAACACAGAGATGATGTTGCAATTCATTGAAGATAGGAAACAGTGATGAAAGTTGGAAAATAGAGTCCTATTTGGAATATTTTGTGATGTTATTAGAAGTAGGCCAGTTATCTAGTAAGTACTCCTATGTATAAGTTTGATTTGAAAGCCATCGATATATAATGTGACTGAATTGTCCTAGGTAGTGGGTAAGATAAACTTTAGGGAATGTGTAGGGATAAGAAGAGAGATTTGGGAGCAGACTATGTAAAATCAAAACATTTCATAAACAGAAAGAAGAAAGTGTGGTTGATATCACAGCACCCAGGAAGAGTGGACTTCGTTTACTTATACCAACTTTTTATAACATTTTTATTTCAAATAATACAACAAGTTGGCATGATAAAAGAATGGAGACATGATTTATTGTCCAATATTAACAGGTAAATTGAGTAATGAAATTTTTAAAACTAGGATGTGAATTTCACCTCCTTTTGAAGTGAAATTTTCCTTCTTTCTACTTGATGCCTTTCAACATCTCCCTGCTTTCAGTGCAGATGATAAACTTTATTTCTCACTATACACTCCTCTTCATCTTCTCACTCCTGCATCAATAACTCCTGAGATCTGAAACAACAAAATTATGTGGTTTTTTTGTGTGTGGTGTAAGTCAATTGCTAACCATGTAATTTATTGCAGTTATTTTTAATAAAGATCATTGAAGTATAAATTACATACAATAAAATAAATCCATTTAAAGTGTATAGTTCAATGAATTTGATAAATGTATATACATGTGAAGCCATCACAACAATCAAGATATATGAAACATTTCTATTTGAACTTCTTTCTTTAAAGAAATACAACAGGGCGCCTGGGTGGCTCAGTGGGTTAAAGCCTCTGCTTTCGGCTCAGGTCATGATCTCAGCGTCCTGGGATCGAGGCCCGCATCAGGCTCTCTGCTCAGCGGGGAGCCTGCTTCCTCCTCTCCCTGTCTCTCTGCCTGCCTCTCTGCCTACTTGTAATCTCTCTCTCTGTGTCAAATAAATAAATAAATAAATAAATCTTTAAAAAAAAAAATAAAGAAATACAACAAAATTCTGATACTCACATTGTAAATCGTCATGAACAGTATGCAAGGAAAAATTATGCACCATGTGAAAAAACAGGAAAATGTGATTCAAAACTCATGCCAATCAAATAAACAGATAACTAGTCATGACAGAGATGATGAAATTACCCGGCAAGGATTTGAAAACAGCTATTATAGAATTGTCAAAAATTAATGAAAATATAAGTAAGAAGAGGAGAGAAACTATTAAAAATGAATGAAATGAAAATTTGTGAAAGGGGCTCAAAAGAAGGCAAGATGCAAGAAGAATAGATAATTGAATTTAGAGGCAGGAAAACAGAATCTATCAAAGCTGAAGTACAGAGAAAACAAGAGTAAAAAAATTTTTTAATGAACAGAGTTTCAGTGACCTGGCCAACAATGTCAAGAAGTCTAAAATGTATGTAATTATACTCTCAGAAAGAGGGAGGGAAACAGAAATACAAGAATTAATGGGTGTAAACTTCCCAAAGTTGAATGGAAGACTGAACCTACAGACCCATTGTGCTCAACAAGCATAAATAAATCAACAGCAACGTATCATAATCAGATTTCCAAAAACCTGGAAAACCTTAGAAAGAGCTGGAGGAAAAAATATGTACGGAGAAACTATATGCATGTTTGTAAGATTCTCATCAAAATAATCTGAATCAAAATAAAATGGAATGACATCTTTTAATGACAAAAAAATTTTAATCTAAAATCTATATTTAGGGGTTCCTGGATGGCTCAGTCAGTTAAGTGTCCAACTCTTGATTTCGGCGCAGGTCATGATCTCAGGGTCCTGAGATGGAGCCCATGTCAGGCTCCTTGGTGGGCCTGAAGCCTGGTTAAGATTCTCTCCCTCCTTCTCCTTCTGCCAACCCCCTCCAGCTCTCTCTCTCTCCAAAAAAATAATAACAAAAGAGAAAATAAAATCTATGTTGAGCAAAAACATTATTTCAAAAATAAATACCAAATTAGGACATAGAAAGGTGAGTAAATGACGTTTGTAAGAGTGATGTTATTTCTGTCAGAACATTTTAATAAAGTTAAACACACCAGACCTTACAATGAGGGGCCTTATTAAAGTAAAGCAACCTTTCCCAATGAACAAAAATAAACTGTGAATCCAAAGAAATGACTTTGGGCCCATAAGTCAGAGGCTATAATGCTTTTTTAAAAACAGAAAATTGAGTCTAAATAAACTTTCCCAAACTGTATTTTAGGAAACACCAATCCCATAATACGATTAAAAAAATAGGATTTCGTGCTGAAATAAAGATTAAAATGTGACTTATAAATATTAATACATCAAAGGCTACAAGAACTCTTAAAATCAAGACATTTGCTAACAATTATTTAAGTGAAAAATATTTGGGTAGTGATGCATTTTTCCTAAATCAACATTGAATACCACTGTATTTTATTCCTTTAAGGAGATGTTCTTACTTCCATTTCAAATTCCAAATTTATACCTTGAGCTCAATATACTACTATATCCCAAATGGCATAATACTAATTTGCAAGGATATAATTATTGTAATGCTCAGAGGCAACGGACCATATCAAACAACACACAGGTAGTATAATTTTTCTGTGAAAACAATGATGTTTTTATATGATAGGTCAGATATATGGGAAAATTTGAATTTTCCTACTTCTACTGTGACAAATTACCAAAATTTGGTGGCTTGAAACACGAACACAATCTTATCATCCTTTCTTTGGGGATGGTAGAGATCTGAGACAGTTTTCACTGGACTAAAATTAAGGTGTGTGAAGGCCATATTCCATTCCAGAGGCTCTAAGGAAGAATCTGTTTTCTTATCTTTTCTAGCTTCTTGGTGACAGCCCCTTCCTCCATCTTCAAACTCAGCTGCATATTATCTTCAACTCTTTCTCTCTATGCTATTCTTGTATTTCTCTTTTATTTCTGTTAGGACATTTCTGGTTACATTGGCCACCTGGATAACCCAGGATAATCTCTCCATCTCAAACTCTTTAATTTGCTTACAACCTGCAAATTCCTTTTTGCAATGTAAGGTAACATACTCGCAAGTTCTAGGGATTAGATCACGGACACCTTTGGCAGGTCATTTTTCTGACAGCTACATTAAGAAATAGTAATTTAGTATCTTCTGGTGCTGGGGACTGTGTAGGCATCTTCCTCGCTACAAAGTGATCATCAGTGACATATCTGTAGCAAAATAGATACATGTTTTTGCCCTTACAGAATTTACATTGTAGCAAGAGACAGATAATAAACAATAAATGTAATAAGTATGTATTTTAGAAGGAGGTAAGTACCAGGAGAAAAAAAAAGCAGAATAAGATGGAACAGGTTTGGGGGTGGGTGGAAGTGATCATTTATATTGGGTGGTCAGGATAGAGAACATTAAAAGAGAACATTTAGTTAATTCCATGCAAATATCTGGAGGAAGAACATCTCAGTCAGAGGGAGTAACTATTGCAAAGACCCCCAGGCAGTAGCAAGTTTGGTGTTCTAAGAAAGTAAGGAGAATAATGTAGCTGCACTGCAGTAAAAGAACCTTGACCAGTGGAGAACAGCAGCCTAAGAGGTTGGAAAAGTAATATACGAAGAATAAACAAACAAATTATGTAGGAACTTGTAGGTACAGGTAAGGATCTTGACTTTTCTGTGCATGAAATAGAAAGCATCATAGGGTTTTCCGCCACGGGCAAAATGGCGTCAGTCATGTTATGAAGGATCACTATCACTTATATGTCAGAGAAGGGAGTTAGTGATGTGGCTATTTGGCAGTCACTCAGGCAAACTTCAGTAGTGGTTTACAACAAGATATAGCAGTGTCCATGATTAAGTGCCTGGATGAGATATTTTGAAGGAGGGCCAATAAAATATTCTGAAAGAATGGATGTGCAATGTGAGAGAAAAGAAGAAAAAATGGAACTAGGTGATTCCAAGGATCTGACTTGAGCAATTACGGTAGCCAGCAACTGAATTCAGAAGGCCACCTGTGGAACCAGTTGTGAAAGCTGGAGTTGCGTTTGGTACGGTTTAGCTGAAGAGATCTATTGGAACTACAAGTGACAATGTCATATAGGAAGGTAGGTAATAGATTTCAAGTGTAGGGGAGAGTTTCATGCTCAAAGCATATGTTGTTTATCATATTCTAGAGACAGAGAACTCCTATGGTAAATTATATATTTATATCTCCTTTTATTTATTTTTAAAAGATTTTATTTATTTATTTATTTGAGAGTTTTTATTGTGAGAGAGTATGAGTGGAGGGGCAAAGGGAGAGGGAGAGGGAAAAGAAGACTCCCTATTGAGCAGGAAGTCCAATGCAGGGCTCCATCCCAAGACCCTGAGATCATGACCTGAGCCAAAGTTTCAACTGAAGGCTTAAGTGACTGAGCCACCCAGGCTCCCTTATTTAAGTCTCTTTTTAGAAGAAGAGATACATAATTGATAACAGACAGGAGTGATAAAACAAACATTGAAAAAAATGAAAGTTGCCCTGAAAGTGTTCAAATAACCAACAAAACTCTCTAGAAATCCTTCAAGATTCCAAATTTACAGGCAGATAAAAAATATGATTGAATGTGTCTGGTGAACAGCAGTTACCACCTCAGAGTGGGATGATTGAGTAAGGAACTCTCACTTTGGCAAGAGATACATCCACTTCTTTCTTTTGCACAATATAAGTGAAATTGAAAAAACAAAAGAAAACACAATCTAGAGCATATGTGCTTGAAAGATGACTGCAAAGCTAAGCCGAGCTCTAGGCCAATTTTGGAGTACATAAAAAAATATTGATCAACAAAATGAATATGTGTCATACAATCTGAACTGTGTGGATGTGGGCTCTTTAAGGGAAATAATTTTTGCTCTAAGAAAAGTCTGTCCCATGTGAGTTAAAGTTCCAAGAATACTTAACAAGTGGCCATTGAGATTATGTATGTATTTATGTATCTCTCTCTGTGTGCATGAGTGTGTGAGAGATAGAGACAGAAAGAGAGAGAGATGAGAGAGAGAGAGAGGGGGATGAAAAGGAAAAAGGGGAAAGGGGATAAAAGGAACCATAAAAATGCAAATGGAAATCCAAAAACACATTTCTTTCCTATGTAAATAAGTTACAGTTGACCCCTCAACAATAAAGGTTTGAACTACATGGGTCCACTTATATGTAAACGTTTTTCAACAAATATAGAGCAGTCCTGTAAACATACTTTCTCTTCCTCATGATTTTCTTAATAACATTTTCTTATCTTTAGCTTATTTTATCATAAGAATACAGTATATAATACATAGACAAAACATGTGATTTTTGACTGTTTATGTCATAGGTAAGGCTTTCAGTCAAGTAGTTAGGTTTTAGAGGAGTTAACAGTTATACTCAGATTTTCCACCACTTAGGAGTTGGTGCCCCTAACCATCATGTTGTCCAAGGGTCAGCTGTAATTCGAATTCTATAGAGGGATTTTCTATCGGGTGTTTTGCCAATGTTTCTCAGCTTAATAAATCTCATTGCAATAAGGCACGCTGAAAAGAAATTCATTCGAATGAAGTAACATACGTGGAAGCAGTATTTAGGGGAAATGTAATTAGAATTTTACCACTTGCTGAGACATTTTGTGGTTTTTCTAAAAATTGAACTGGTGTTTGGTACAACGCTAGAACAGCGAGCTGGTGTGAATGACCGTCTTGAGATTGCTCCCAGCTTACTTTCGAAATGCAACTTCATTTTCCCTTGCTTGTTAAACTATTTCTACACAATTGTTCCCAAATTTATCTGTTTATGATTACATGTGGCACTTAAATTTATAAAATAAAATGTAATTTAAAGCACAGAGTTCAGTGTTTTAAGGAATTTCTCTTTTTGAGACCATGGAGATATGTCACAGCTTTCTGATTCTTCATGGCCTGTGTTCCATGATGAAAGCTGTGATTTCCTCAACATTTAATTTAGGGCTATATCTAGGACCGACTGACAGGTAAGTTTATAATAAAAAAAAATAAATGCTCACAAATACGTAAAGAATTATGAGCCATATTTGTTGTGGATATTTTCTTAAAACCATGTTTACATAAACTAACAGTGATTATAATTCAGAGACAAATTGTCTGGTCATGGTAACATCATTTTCTTGAATAATAAGGTTAAATGAGACTTTGGGAAAAGGTGGTGAGCATGAGTATAGTCGAGTGGTTTTCTTAATAGAGCCTCATCTTTCTTCTTGAAAGTTAATTGTCTGTTTGACAATTAAAGCTTAGTGCATTGTTTTAATCCCATCTCAAAATGCTGTATATAAAGTATATTGTAATGAATCAGTATGAAACAACCCTGATGCATATTTAAGGCATCAAGTTTTAACTAAAACACTTCGAAACTATAATGTGCATTATTCATTTGTGGACTTTATAAAATATGCATGCCTGTTCCCTGCTCACTCAGAATCTTTATTTATGGAACTAACTGGGAAAAAAATTAACCTGTTTTTAGTGTGAGTCAAAAACACATTAAGCATGCCGAATTTTAAGAACAACGGGACAAAATATTCTTGCTTGATTAACAAGTGTAAAAAGTGTTATAAATTGCTGTAAAATGAAATCTGACTTAAAAATCACTACATTGTCACTGAGTAGTATTAAATTTTGAAATTATGAGTGTATTGATAGGTGTTATGTAAAATGATGAAAGCAGACTTCTGTATGTGGGGTGGGGTGAAAGCGATAAGCAGTCTCTTTAATAAGAATTTAGCTGTAACTGATATTTTGTAATATTACCCAAGTAAATGAACAATCTCAACCAAATGTATAATAGTATTTTTTTCTCTATGTTATGTATATACTGAGATTATGTTGTAACAAGCAAGGAAAAAAATTGCCAAGGATACCTTTATTTTATTTTTTAATTTATATGCAACAACATTAAATTTTATGGTGTGCAGTTCTGTAAATTTTGACAAATACATAGTGTCATGTAACTGCCATTACAATAAGGATATAGAACAATTTCTTCACCAGGAAAAATTACCTATTGCTGTCTCTTTGCAATCAGACCTCCCCCCCGCCCTCCCACCC